>CAEGAE010056614.1:0-79477 GCA_903067095.1 Girardinus metallicus
GTGTGTATTAGTTTTTAGTAGTGTGTGAGAGACAAAACATAGATTTTGTCCTAAACGGCCCCTCATACTGCCCCCTGACTTACGTCCGTCCGTCCCTTGGTCTGTTTTCTCCCCTCCTCCCGTTCATTCGTTCATTCGTCTCTAATCTATCCTCTGCCCCAGGCGACATTTCCTGTATTCTCAAACAGGTATGGGGCAAGGTGAGAGTTCATCTATTAAACTCACTGAAGATGAAAACATAAACTAAAAATTGGAGTATAGACATTTTTTATAAGCGTATTTGTGATCCTGCCTCTTTATTATTACATTGAATTAATTTCAGATTTTTGTATAACTTTTCTTCAAGTTAACAAAGTGAGCTATTATTGTTACAGGTTAATTTTCTAAACTACAAAAAAGTAGCTAGTAGAGAAGCTCAAATATGAAAAATTGGACTGATATTGATATCCGATAGTAACACTGCTGTTATGCCAGATTTACCCATATTTTATTTTATCAAATTTTTTATGCGATTACTTGATTAATCGTAAGAATAATCGATAGATTACTCGATTACTAAAATATTTGTTTACAACAGCCCTATAATCATCTATAAAAAATAATTACTAAGAGATTTTATTGGTATTTTCTCAGATAGACCAACATTAAATAGTGTAATTAGTCACACAAATAAAAATCTGAAAAGAAAGGTGTGTAATTGTATTTAGATTGATGTAATCTAACAATGAAAAATAAATAGACTTTATTCTAGTATGAGTTCATTCTCGTAATTCTACTCTTTTAAATTATTTTTTACTTCTGCTTGGTATGGCCCTGATGCTAATTATTAAATTTAAATCAATAAATTACTTCATGTAGTCCATTTGTAGTTCAAAACGTTTTATAGAGTACTTTTACTCACGTTTTGCCTTCCCAACATTGATATTCCTCTTTTACCTTGCGGATAACACATGACTAAATATGCAATTTGGGCCATAATGTCATTCAGTGACACGTACCTGCTTACAAAGAGGTCTTAATATCCAAAATTCACATTTTTGGATATTACTTCTACTTGGGTTTTTACTGCTTCTAAAAACAACCCAAGTGCTTAAAAAACACTCAGCTTGAGTGTTTTTTAAGCAATAAACTTATGTTTTTCGATTTAAAAGCTTCTGGAATGTAAGTGACCTCCCAGCCCCATTACCTAGCAACCAGAGCAAAGCCCAGCTCGTCACCTAGCAACCCAACTGTTGAGTTGGGGGCGTGGCCAGCAGCATCTTATTTGGTTTTAAAGTGAGAAGACGCCCTAAGACAGTTGAAAGGAGATTAAAATGGACAAAAAGTACCAGACAAAAGTCTCATTAACTAAGATTTTTTTTAATATATAAAGATTTTTTACAAATATGCCAAAAAAACAGAAACATTTTCATTATTAAAGTTTCTTTGTGGAACCATTTGAAGCAGCCCGGACTGACTGTCTTCCGAGCTGTTTGCGGCGACCCCGCGAACATCAGAAGGAAGGTTTCAACGATTAACTTAAGTGCGCAACAGTTTAGTTCAATTGTCCAGCTTCCTGCTTTTGTAAATCAGCTTAAAGACGCCGCTTAGCACCACATGTTGCACACAGTTCCAGTTTACTCAAACTGGCGTGCTTCCCAGACAAGATTCAGCATTGCAGGTGATTTTTATTTTATCGCTCACAACGTTTGTAGAGCTCTTACTTCCTTTTCTGATTATTATCTCCTTCCTGATTTAATCCCTGCTTCTTATAAATAAACTAAAAGGGGTAAGTGAATAATAGAGTATTTATCCCTGCAGTAAAGGTTTCCAACTTAGCAAAAGCATCTTAAATAATAAGTAGTTTAAAATTTTTGTATGAAGGGAATATTAAAACTCTCCCACTTCTCATAAAGAACAATTGTGTTAATAACAATGACCTCATTGGAGGTTCAAGTTGAGCCAGAAAGGCTAAAGAAAAAAACAAAAATCAGTCGTCCAATTTCCCAACTGGCATAAAGACACAACAACCAGTTTGTCCTGGTTCCCTCGCTGAGCTGCAGTGCAATTTCCCTGCTGGTCGCCGTCGACGAGGGCCAAGAAGTGAGTACTGTTGGAATGGCGTAGATGGAGCCGCATGATAAATGTTGAACAAAAGAAAACAAATGAGCAAAATTCCCCTGAAAGAAATCTGTTATTAATTACCGACAGGCAATGGGGAAGACTTGGAGTTCTTGATCCTTGGAAAGCAGCGATTTCAAAAATAAAATGAGGGTTGACAAACGACTTGGTTCCTTGAGATTGCTGGAATCCGACTCGACCCAAAAGAGAGAGGTGAGAAAATGTTTGTAACCTAAATACAGGTCAAATAAACGGATGCCGAGTCTGTTGAGTTTATGTCCGCTGGGGTCTCTTGTCTAATGTAACAAATATAAATTTCATACTTAGCCGCACAAAAATAACTGATTTGAACTCTTGAACTGTCCATATTTACATCAGATTAACGCTTTAATTTTCTCTGTTACAACATTCCCAGCAGTAAATGCGTTCAAGTGGCTCGGCCTGTTATTCCCTCGGGACGTTAATTACATTGCTGACTGAGGCGGCCTATTTTTATTGTTTGAGTCTCTGTTGTTATTCGCCTCAGTTCGTCTTGTCGTGTTCTCAGTGGAGCTGTAACTTTGACAAGGCTTTGGCGAACAGTGCTAGTTAGAAATGCAGGAAATAGTATCTCCCATATCCTCCCTCTGGTCTTTAAAACCACAACTATGTTTATTTATGTGTCCAGATTCCCAGATCTAAACTCACAGAGATGCTTGACTGGATTTGACCTTATTTTTACCTCGTGGCACAGATTCAACAAGCTGTTGGAAACATTTCTCACGATTTTGTTCAATATTGACATGATTTGATCACACAGCTGCAGCAGACTTGTCCATGATTCAAACCTTCTGTTACGCCACACCCTGTAAGTTCCTCTACTGGGTGGAGGACTGGTTTAAAACCAGTTTCAGCTTATTCCTCTTTAAATAATCTTCAGAAAATTGGTACATTGTGAACATTAAAGGGGCAGTATTGTATGTTTTTCAGGCACATAGTGGCGTTTTATATCACGATCAAGTAACTGTTAGCTTCAGTTATAGAAATGTATGTATGTATCAAACATGACTTAAAATGAGTTTGACTTCACAATTTAATGCCTTGAATTTGGGATTCTGTCTCTTTAAGAACTCCAGGTCTTTCTGAAACTCCGCCTTTCATAAGTCTTTACAACATGGCTGCTTTGTTCACCCTTTAGCAACGTTTTTACCAACGTTTTTACCAACGTTTCTCCGAGTCATAGATCAGCAGATGTGCAGTTCTATCAGGTGTTTGCTAATTGCTGCTGGCTAGTCTGAAGGAGCAGGTGAGAGCTGCTCTGTGAGGCGGAAGCTTGAAACTGCAGCTTGGAGGAGGAGCTGGGCCTCCAAGGCGGGACTAGGTCCAACCAGGCGTTTTGCACAGCTGGATGGTTGCCATGGCGATTAAAGGGTTTTCCAATCCTCCACGGGTTAATCTCTCCATAGCAGACTTAGTTTTAGCTGTGAACTTTTCTGAGTCTCCTCTTCCATAAAAGTGCTACAGTTTTCTAAATCTCAGCAAATACAACACAGAAAATATAAAAACTGATTTTTTTCCTGATGAACATCCACAGATTGTCACCCTTTTCAAATTTTTGTTAAAGCCATTGTCCAATCAGCATCTACACCTAAGATTCGGAAAGCTCTTCCATCTTCACAACTTAGATAAAAAGAACGATTTATCCGCAGAAAATGAAGCAGCAAGCATCGCAAAGAGACAGAGATGTTTTGTTGTTCTGCACTGCATTTCTTCCAGAAGCTAAAACAGAAGAAATTAAATTGCACACAGTCAGTTTCTGCCTAAATTGGAAAATAATAACAGGAAAACAACAACAAAGCGTATATTTGTCTTGTTCACCACCTTGTTTTGCTCCATTTGGCTGGTTACTTGAAATGTCATTTGAAGGAATGCGTAATGTGTGTCATGCAGCCTCCAGGACTTAGACAGGAAATTGCACTCATTACTTTTCTTCTTTTTTTCGTGTGGTGAGGTTCCAACAGGGGATACAGTTGTGAAACACACTTCCTTTTTTAGTTTGTGGGTAATTTGCATGTGTACGTTTTAGCAGGGGGGTTGTTTTTCTTTTTTTTCTTTGCACAAATTGGACAATGTAAACATTGCATTTGCAAAGCTTGGGTGGGAAGTGATACTTGCATGAATGAGTTGCACTTTTTAATCTTAAACTGTGAAACCAGCAGACAGAAAAGCTGTTCACGATACAGAAATGTGGTACGAGAAGTGAGAACTTTCCGAATCAACACTTACATGACTTATGATATAAATAAAAAATGATACAAAAATCAACACTACATTCTTTAGGGTTTAGATTTTCCTTACATTTGAAATGTCAGAGTTTTAAATTTCGTAAACTGGACAATTTTCTGCGTAATCTGAAGGGTGAGCAAACAAGAGCCAGTGGGTGGCTAATGGCACTTTATTTTTCCTGGATTTGCAACATTGATCAAAAAATGTCTGGAATATTTGATTTGGAAGCTTTTGTCTGTAATCAAGATGTCAAAATCTTTTTCGAGAGCTGAAGCTCATCAAGAAGAGAAACTTACAAAAAGTATCACATTGTGCGAAATCACTTCTTTATATTTCTTATTCTAAGCCTTCAGACTTTA
Source organism: Girardinus metallicus (assembly GCA_903067095.1). NCBI lineage: Eukaryota > Metazoa > Chordata > Actinopteri > Cyprinodontiformes > Poeciliidae > Girardinus > Girardinus metallicus. The sequence continues at coordinate 4,725 of CAEGAE010056614.1, forward strand.
TTTGCACATTTGCTCTGAAAGGCTAATGTGTAATTAGAAGGTCTCGGAGTAAAGTCACAGTCACATGTTGGCAGTGTGAGAAAAAAGCAGATCAAACTATTGCCAAAAATAACCAGCCGTAATGCAGCTGTTCAGGTATTCCTTTTTGTTTCCAGTTTGAGATTTCTGTTTGCTTGTTTATTAATTCAGGTTATAGGAAAGTTTAATGATCTGAATCAGCAGAGCAGAGAGATTTCTAATCTACAAAACAATCTTCAAAAATGAGGGTGAATGAGGGGAATATGAAAACATTCTCTGCATTGGAGAATGGAGTTAAAAAAAAAAATAAACACAAAATTACATTTCAAACAGAACACATGAGTTTAATGAGAATGTCAGAAAGGCCCAGAAATGGCTGACCTTTCTGAACTTTGCAAATTAGTTAGCTAAAGCTTAGAAGCAGGCAGATGTTTTAAAGAGAATCTATTATGCAAAATTCACATTTTACAAGTTTTTGCACTTCCATTTGGCTTTGTACTGCTTCCATAAACATCTCAAGCACTAACAGACCCCCCAAAAAAACACCCAGATGTTTTTGGGCAATTAGTTAATCTTTTATGGAAAACAAGCCATTTCAAAAACATCCTGAATGTAACTTCACAAATTCACCCAGTACTCCCAGCAGCATTCTACCCGTTACTTAGCGACCCCAGCAGAGTTCCGCCCGTTACCTAGCAACTGAAGCGGAGTTCCAGGACGTTTGGTCAGCAAGCTGCTACATGCGCTGTACAATGGCTACTGGAAAAGAGAAGTGCTTTGTTGTTGACTTACCACCCAGAAAAGATTTGCTACATTCTTGTTGTCCGCCAAAAAACTCAGAAATTTTGAGTTTAATCTCAGAATTTTTTAAATAAAAAACAAGAACATTTCTGAACTCCAAAAGGTGAAGTTGGAAGAATTTCTGTGGATTTTTTGTAGACAGTTTCTTAGATTAATCTAAAAATTTCTGAGTGTCTTCTAGCAAACTTTCAACTTTTCAAATGCAGAAATTTCTGTGGTTTTACTTGGAATTTTGCAGCTTAATCTCAAAATCTCTTGAGTTTTTTGGCTGAAATTTACTCCTCTCACTTTTTCTATCAACAAAATAGAAAAATACGCCATCATACGCATCCATTTGCAGACACTTTCAAGTGCGAGTCTAAACGTTGAATTGGGGGGAGTGGTCAGTTGCAGCTTATTGTGGATTTAAAGTGACAAGATGCCCTAAAACAACTGAAAGGAGATCAAAATAGTTAGAACTGACCAGACTAAAATCTCAAAATCTAAGAATGATTTTGTGCATTAAATGTAATGACCATGTTCTGTATAGATAAGACAAGATGAGTGGAAAAGAACAAAGTATATGAGCTGATTGTGCAAGAACAAAACAACAGGAAGTCGGACAAGATGGAGAGGACGAGCACAAGCTGCTAGACTGATGAAATTTCCATTATCTCCAGCTGTAATATTGTGAAAGTCACTGTTGCATGCCGTCATTAGCCCTGTACCAAAGGCAGGCTGTACACCAGGCACCGAGCAGCCATCATGCTTTAACTGACTGAGCAGCACTTTGAGGGATCACCGTTTTACTTTTGTCTCTTTTTGTTGAGAACTGCTGACTTGAACTTACTGTCCGATCGGGTTGCCAAAACAAAAAAAAAAGAAATTCTTGAACCTAGATGTTTCTCGTCTTTCCAACTGGGAGTGAAACAGCAGAGCTTTGTGTCCATATGTACGGGGAATGAAGCGCCAGGAGAGAATAAAATTGACTGCATTCCCTCTTTGAGAGATAGCGCCCGATAAAAAGAGCAGTTGCACGATCCGACCTGATCAAGCACTTAACAGGTAGACTGCATGGCAGAAGTGTAACTGGAAGCTTTATTAAGAAAACCAAAAGTGCAGCAGAGGGGAGTGAAAGTAATCATGTGCAAAAATCGATAATATTTTAGTGGTTCAGGCGAACTCTCTCACTCCATTTCTGCTCTGACCAGAATACCTTACCAGAACGTTTTCCACAAACCCGGCAGCAAATCACTGCAGACTTAAAGTAATTAACTGTCTACTGCAAATGTGAGGATGGTGTGAATGTTTACGAGGTTGTGTTTGGAAGAGCCGATGTTTCATTTTTGCGTCTGGAGTTGCGTTTTTCTTAAAAAATAAATGTGAAAGAAGCCATGTTGTGTTTGGAAGGGTTACCGGCTGAAAAAAGCAGAGGTAAAGTCTGCAGCTCCGATTTCAGTTCATAAAGTGAAGATTAATATGGCAGTTTATCCAGTAAGGACTGTTTGAAGGGCTGTTATCTGAGAGTGTGGAGACATAATAAACCGGGACCTTACTCAGGAATTTAAAAGCTCCTAGTGGTGAGCTCTGATTGTTTTTATTCACAGCCGTCATGCATGTTACAAAAACTGTAATTAGAAAAAGGCCTCTGGCAATAAGCAATAAATAATCGCATGATGAATTAAAATGAGCTCAGTGATATCCATTTGCATGATTTCTTGTTTTCTCTTTCTCTTTCTACCAAAAAGTCTTAACTTTTTGGATGATAAAATCTTCAGCCTAATGTTTTGGCCTCAACTTGGCCTTTTTTTGAAGGACAATTTTGTTTACAGACAACCCGTAATTCATTTTATTTGTTATTTCTGTTGTTTTGTTTCTTTATTTTGAATATTTGAAATGTCTTCCAGTTCTGGTGCTAAGTTTAATGATATTTTATAAGCATTATATTACTGTAAAATGGTCTCAATAAAACAATATTATCATTTATCACAATAACTTCTGGGACAAATTACCATCTAAAAAAATTTGTTATCATGACAGGCCTTATTGGAAACAAATATTTTTGTAATATTAGGATTGAGGTAAATTTTCTCAACACAACAAAAAAGTATTTTTCTTTTTTTTGTTTCAAATAAACAACTAGACAACCATTTGACTTATTTACATTGGAATGTCGTTTTTGTCAAGAAAACAATTGGTTTTCTGTTCACAAACATAAACTGACAAGCTTCAAAATGGTGAGGTAAAATTTTATATGCCATCTTCCATATGTTGATCACTGAACACGATGTTTCTAGGATTTTCATTATTTCATTAAAAAATAAAATTTTCTGGCTCTAAAAATAATATTTTCCCTTTAAAAATGTGGCTGTTAGCTTTACCATCTAGAAAATACCATTACATGCAACATGCACATCTTTATAAGACAATGTAGAATAAACTGAGTACAGCAGGATATGTTTACATTTTTACAGTGTGATTGATACATTATGCAAAACGTGTGGAAAATTGTGTGAAACAGCAGCACAACCTAAAGTTGACTGCCTATACTACCTTAGCGGTCATTTAGTTATACGACTGGTACATTATTAGTATGTGTTTATAACCATTTAACTATTCCTCTGAGTTTTCTACCAGCAGCTCAGTTCATGCTGTTTGTTTTGGGTTTTGGTCACATTTTTTCTGGGTTTTTGTTAGCATTACACTCCGTCTCTTACAGCAGGAAATTCCTGGCCTTTCTGAATGTTCTCCCAATGAATGCACTGGTTTTCGCCAAGTAGCCTAATTTCCTCCTGCATTGCAAAAATATTCTATGTTGGTTTATTTGGTTGCTCCGAGTGTGTATGCGTGTGTGTGGTTTACTAATTAGGTTGTTATAGGAAAAGCAGAAATTGTCCGTTGCCGTTACTGAAAGACATTAATCTGGGAGAAAACGACTTTAAACTTTAAAAACAATCTGAATTATTTTTGTGAAGAAAGACAAAAGAAAACCTTTGCAAGCAGAGACAGAATCAATAAAAGTTTCAAGTTTACAGTGAAAAGCCCAAAGATAAGAAGAAAAAAAGCAATTTTGCAAAATTTTGCAAGTTTTATATCTTCAACTTTTAGACAAGAATGAAGACAAACAAGCGGACAGTGTAGAGGTCACTGTTACCTCTAAAATTCATATAAATCTGAAACATTGTCATGTTTGGTTTTACTCATTCCTGCTTATCTACTGGATTAAATTACTAATCATCTCTTCTGTCTTATTTTCACTCACTAATTTAGCCTTAATGCATACATTCCATTGGAACAGTATTAATATGTTTTCATATTTTTCTTATTTTGAGATATTACAACATATTTCATTGGGATTTTAGGTAATAGACCAACACATCCCATAAGTATCATTTAACCGTGAAGTGGAATGAAAATATCCATGTTTCAAAAGTTTTATATATATTTTTTTACAAATAAAAACATGAAATCAGAACATGCACATATATTCAGCTGTCCTTTACTTACATGTCCCAAAATATAATTAAAAAGTAAAACTTACTGCCTTCAGAGGTGACCGGATCCAATTAAAAGAATCATTAAGAGTTGAAACTTGCATTCACACTGCACTGCGTCAAAATGATCCAAACTAACTGAAAAAGCTGTTCACTTCCTGGCATGTGGGGGGCGCTACACTAAGAGCCACTGAAGAAAACAACATTAAAAACTTCTGGAGAAGACACTGAGCGCAACTTCCTTCTTCATGAAATGTAAACGAAAACAGACTAGCGTCAGATTTTAGCGGTTGTGGGATTTCTCTTATATGTTTGGTAAAAGATCACAAGTAATTTTTTGAGCTAGCTCTAGACTTTCATGTTTGTTTCGTTTTTATTTACCCAGAATGCACTGCAATGTAGTCCACTTCCTGCTTCTGCAACGGTCTCCAGTCCACTCGGTGTCCACATATGCATTCGAACCTCTACAAACTAACCAGACTTTCTAGACAAATGAAGTAGAGTTTGATTAAAGCGGACTAAACAGGGCTGATGTGAATGCAGCCTCAGTTTCTGCTTTGTTTCTCTATTTTAAAATAAAAATATGTTCCTGACTTTAACTTTTCGGTTCTGCTGTCAACAAAGCATTTTTCCCCTTCTGTGACCTTTTCTTCACCTACAAAATACTTTGAAAGAAACAAATTAGAAGAAAGCTGCAATTAAAGAACAACACAGAAAGCGCATGTCTTAATTTCTCATTTTACCATCTCTACTTTCTCCCAATTGCGGCTGCAACACAATTCAGTAATAAAAAAAATAAAACCCTCATATGATTTATTCTAATTTAATTTACGTTACGCCTCTCCATCATTCTCCAGGGGAACCATCTGTTTCCTAATTTGTTTTCTCGTCTCCACTGTATAAGTGAAAAGCTAAACAAAATGTGTTCAGCTTTGCTTTGTTGTGCTGGATCCAGTGGCGGCAGCAGAAAGACTAAAGGTTACGACTCGCTCTCCAGCAGCTCCAGGGTTAAACAGCCAGATGTTCAGGCTGCAAGCCTCTGGTAGACGGTGATTTGTCTTGAAAAAGGCTGTAAAATTTCTAACTGCGATCCTCTTTATGTTATGAAAAGAAAGAGTTGCACCTTTGCCGTCTGTCTCAGAGAATTAGCCCAACATGGGTAAATTGTTTCCATCTACTGGAGTATTGGTTTTCCCATGGCTCTTCCGCTGCATCGCAGGAAAATGTAATTGTAGAGGACGTGTAATGGCTATCTGATTTTTTTTCTCTCTATATTTTCTTTTCAAAATCCACATTATAGCATGTTTTTGGCATGCTGTAAACTCAACCTGGCATTTTCGTACACTCTGGGCATAAAATGCAACACATGCGCTCCAGGGCTCCGATATGGAGAGATTTTACCTCAGTTTTTCTCTGAAGTGTTGATTCTGTCCAGCTGGATCTTTTACCGAAGGATTTTTTTCCTTTCTCAAGTGAAATTGTGCAGAGAACTTGGAAGCAGCCAAAAATAAAAACAACATACACGTATGTAGAGAGGGATTATCAGTCGACACCATGTGCTGTGCATGTCGCAAGCAATAATGAATTATTCTGTTTAAGCTTTTTACAGTTAGGTTAAGAAAATTATTTACAACTAACAGCCAGTGAAGATCGGAGGTTTTATTTTGTAGTACTGACCCTTTTGCAACTATGTCGCCTTCGAGGCGCCTTGATGGACGTCGGAAGTGAGGATTGGGAGTTTTGAACAGAGCGACTGAAATTGTTTTCCCAAGTTGTTTCTGCCAGTTTATTCATGGCTTCTACTTGTTGGAGTCGAGCTAATTTGTCTGTGAACGTAACACACCTGGTTGGGGCTCATAGTTGGCGGGATTTACAGAAGTTGGAAACAGCTAGCTTAGAAACCGACCCGTAACTAATCCCTCCTGACGTGTTGATCAAATTACCGACTTTACCTGAATTCACACCACATGAATTACGTCACTATGTCATAAACAGCAGGTGATCTTTACATCGGAGCGGCATTAAAAATGCACAAAAGACGAGATGCTAACCTGTTTTTTTCCGTACATGCTAGGCTACATGACGGCGTGGCACTGTCTCCATGGTTACCGAAGGTTAGACGCCTAACTTTTTCTTCATATCTCCCTAAATGTACTTGTAAAGTATATGAACGTTAATCTTCTTACCTTGTAAAAAAGTGTTCGCTGCAAATCCGTGATTACACCGAGGGCTGCTGTCCATCGCTGCCATATTTTTCCTCATTAAAAGCTATAAAATAAAACGACAAGTTTGGTTTGCATTCTTGTCTGTTGGTGTTGAATTAATAACGTTCTGGACTCTTTCAATAAGCGGTGCCCTTACACGACCTCCGTCAGAGCAGTGAACAGTGGTAAACCGAATTTTGCCAGCGCTGTGGAAACAGTGGAAACGGGTAAATGAGGACGCTGCAGCGAGCTGACGTGTCCTGGATAAGTAAACACCTGAGACAAATTCAGAGAGATGTTCACTGAGATTATGCTGCACCTCTCAGGAAAATGAGAAACAACTTCTGGAACAGAATGTGTCCAACAGAAGGCCAATCTCCTGGATTAATTTCAAAAGTTTCTTAAGGGTTGAAAGTTTGCTTCTGGTTTTGTAAAATGAGTATTTATACCGTCTTATGCTTTCTTCTGTTTTTTTTTCTCTCACTTAAATCTCTTGGATCATCAAAAAAAAAAAAAAATTTTTTTTACAAAAATTCAGTTTTCAAAAGATTACTTAATTTATTAACAGAAAAATTTCACAGAAATGTTTTTAATTTAATCAAGCTTGTTTTCAAGCGTCTTCTTCAAGTCTAAGTCATATTTAAGTCTGGACTTGTCACAAAATCTTAATTATTTAGAGTTTGATTGGTGAGCAGCAAAAGCTTTTGTACTTTGATTTGTGTCATTTGTTGCTACACCTCAAAACACTCCCAAGAGCTTTTTTTTTTAAATAAGAGCGTTTTTTTTGGCGATAAATAAAAGTTTTTTGGTGTCTGGAAAATAAGGCGTTTCAAAAACCTTCCGACTATAAATCAGCAGGCACTACCTGTTACCTAGCAACCCCAAAGAAGATCCACCAGTTAGATTTGACCTCCAAATCCGTCATTGTTGTTTCACTTATTTAAGTAGATGCATGAAAAACGGCTTCTTTTTAAATACAAGGAAGCGGTTTTCAAATATTTATTAAAAAATTGTTTTTTATTTTCACTGTTTATATGCTATCTTTGATGCTAAAATGCTTTTAAAACACCAAAATGTAGCAAAAATAAAAAATGTAGTAATCTGTAAGGTTGCTTTACTTTTTACTGTCCATAAACTGAATGTGGTTTAAAACTCACTGACTGCAACATCAAGTTAGACTTTGAGCAAGTTCACTTTATAATTTACTTGCAAAAAGAGAATGATTTGATTTTTTTCTGGGTTTTTTCCGGGTGACCGATGAGCAAACCTTTCTGCTGTCACCTCCTGTTTTTGAGGGAAGAGGTTAACGTGACACATGTGGGTCTCTGCTTTATTCCTCTCAGAATCGAAATAATTTATCTGCTTTTTCATTGCTTAAAACAAGAATTTAACTAATTTATCAGTACGTTGATGAGAAGGTGTGAACGCGGTGAAATTGGAGCAAAAGCTACAGAGTTTAAATGCATTATCTGTGTTTTTTGTGATAATGGAGGAAACTCAGTCAGGTCTGGAAGTGCCGTCACGTTTCTCTGGTTACATGTTTGCAGATATTTAACATTTCTCAGATAAGGATTCAGGGAAATGCCGTGTTCATCACCACACCGGAGGGTAAAACAAGATGATTTGGTCCTGTTGCTTTGTGAGTGATAAGTTTAACCTTCTCTGAATCCTCCTATTTCATTCAACACCGTTGATTGTGTCAGTCTGCACAAAGAAGCAGGGCGCCATTTTTCAGCCAAGCTTTTTAAAGAGGAACTATTATGCAAAATTTACATTTTACACATTTTCATGCTTCCTTTTGGGTTTTTACGGCTTCTAAAAACTGTCCAAGCACTTAAAAAGACACGCAGCCAATTTTTGGCAATAAGTTAATGTTTTTTTTTGGTGTCTGGAAAAAAAGCTGTTTCAAGAATCTCCCAGATGTAGTGACAGAAATCAGCAGGCCCTGCCCCATCACCTAGCAGCCCCAGAGAAGCCAACCCTTAACCTACGAACCCAAGCCGAGTTCCACCCGTTGCTTAGCATCCCAACCAGATCTCCACCATGTTTGGTCAGCTTGATTTTAGCGCTGTATTTGCTGTACAATGGCTGCTAGAAAAGACAAATGTTTTGTTCTTGACTTACCATCCAGAAACCACTTGCTGCATTCTTGTTGGCTGTGCTTTTCAAAGATATACTGTTGCATAACTGCGCATCTGTTTGCAGCTATTTTATTATTAGCTTATTTGGATTTAAAGTCACAAGAGGCCGTAAAACAGCTAAATCTGAAAGGAGATCTAAATAGACAGAAGTGACCAGACTAAAATCTCATTTCTTAAGAATGGTTGTGTTAAAAAATGTAATTAACACGTTTTGTATAGACCACAAACCTATCCTAACCTGTTCAAGGAAGCAGAAATAGATCCCCTTTAAACCAGTGATTTGGCACAGATTTGATGTTCTGTTGATGAAAGACACCGTAGCTCGTAGCCTCCCTGAGGACCGCCACGGCAGTGCTCTTATTATTCGCTTGTTTCCGGGGCGAACAGCACCATATTTCAGTCTGTTTATTTCTTTGATCGTGCAAAGAAAGTAGCTCCTCTACTTTCTGTTTCATCGCTCTGCTGGACTCTTCCCCATCGCCACAACTGTCTCTAATAAGAGGAAGTCTGAACAGCCAGAAATTTGAGGTCAACCTGTCAGACTTTTCTAATAATTTTAGATAAGTGCAGACACTTTTTTTTTTTTTTTTACTTTTTTTACCTGCACATTATCACCACAGTAGTCAAAAAGTGAGCATTGAATGCTTGACCACAGAGACGGCCATGTAACTGGAAAAGAAACACACATTTTATCTGAACACTGCGTGAAACCACTGAATGAGATGTATTTTAGTCTGTGTCCAGGATGTAATTGTACTTTTAGGGGTTATTTCCATGATTGGTGTGGACAAAATTATGAAAAAATAAGAGAAAAATATTTCCACTAACATTACAATATTCTTCTCCACTTGTAAATCACTTTTTCTGTAATTATTGGCTCACAGTCGCGTTCTTCTGTTCACAGAAACATTACTTTGGGAAACTGTTTTTTTAAATTACATTTCTGATTGTTCTAACTTGTTTATATTTATTAGCATGATAATGGCTGCTTCTCCTGGGGTCCACAAAAACACATTTATATAAATAAAAAAAAAACAGTTACTCCTACTTAATAAAACCCTAATAACATAACATATTCATCAATTCATAAACTTTAGCAGGGTATTTAATGATATTTTGGAGTCATCTACATAAGTTAAGCCAATTTAAAAAGCAAAAAAAAAAACCCAAAATGTTACCCAGTAAGACGAGACTAACTGACAAGTAACTTTTCAGCAGGAGCTTGTTTTAAGTAAAAAGAGTCCTTAATATTGTTTAAAAGTACTAGTTCCAGAAGGCACTGCCCCTTACTTAGCCCAGCCCGTTACCTAGCAACCCCATGGAAGCCCAGCCCGTCACCTAGCAACCCCATGGAAGCCCAGCCCGTCACCTAGCAACCCAAGTTTAGCTCCAGAACAGAGGAAGAATGTCATGTCATAACTGAAATATCCTTTGAGTGGAAATGGTACTTTTTAAAATCAATGTTAAGGAATTATTTACTTAAAGCAAACTGAAATATCTTTGCTGAAAAGATACTTGTAAATTAGTTTTGTCTTTGTATTTTTGCAGCTCAGCCTGGACATCCACTTTTGCATCAGTTGTGTACCCACTTACTCCTCCAAGGATTTCACCATGTAAAGACCAACACAGCGACCTTCTTCCTTGTTTCTGCCAGGTTTCTAAGCTTTATTTCTTAAAATTAGGATGTAGCACATAAAGTTGTGTTCAAGCATGGCCGAGCAAGGTGGTTTAAGAATAAATAAATGTCAGCTTGGTGGTTGTTTGGGTTACGAGTTAGGTGGCCAGTGGTCCTCTCAGGTTTTCCACTGGTGAATAACCAGTCTGAAAATGTGCTTGCAGGGCAAACACATGGAAAATGTTTCTACCAGAGGAGAGAACCATTATATTGAGGCATCACAGGCTCTTTAAGTTATTGAGTCAGCTCTGTTTGTGCTTGTTTTTTCTTGGTGTGACCTTTCACCTACATGCACTGTCACACAATGTGAAGCAGCTGAATTTGAACAGCCGTCTTTTGTACTATCAACCTCCCACTTATTTTTCTTTAGGAGATTAAGTAAATCATTATTCAATATTGATGAAAACGTATTTGTTCCACTGGCAGATTATTTTACTTGTAACAAGACATTTTTTCCATGTTAAAGTGAAATAATCTCCCAGTAGAACTATTACTTTTTCATCAATATTAAGAAAATATGGACTCTAAGCAACTTAATTTTTCTTGCTAAAAGTTACTTGTAAATTAGTTTTGTCTCACTTCAAGTATAGTGAAATAATTGCATTAGAAACTAAACCAAAAATATTTGATAAAATATGTTTGTTTTTTTGAAGCTTCTTTTTTGAAGGACAATTTTGTTTACTGAGACTTCAGTATGCATTTAATTTGTTGTTTCAGTTGTTTTACTAACTTATTTTGGCTATTTAAAATGTCTTCCAGTTCCTGTTAGTTAAATGTTTGTTAGAAATGAAATTGATCTTTTGAGATTTGAGCTGTACTCGGACCATCATTTTATTACCATTATATAACTTGAAAATGGTCTTAAACAACAATATTATCGTTTATTGCAGCATGTTGAGGTGCTAGTTTTAAAATAATTAGCTACAGGTTTAGTTCTAAAACAGACATTTATAAAACTAACTAAAACGTACTAAAATTATAGACATATTTTTTGTTTTTGTGTTCATGAAGACATTTAATTACCTTTTGACCTGATGTGAAATTATAATTTTTTTCCACAACACTAGTCCGCAAAATGGCGACAGCAAAAGTTGGGAGAAACCACCAGAGTCAGCTGGTTGTTTAGCAATAATTGAATTTTTTTTTTTGAAAATGGTATCTTCTGTTTCTGTATTCATTGCCCAATCAATACCCAATGGGTATGAGTACATGACCACCTTTATGAATTCAGCACTTAAAAATTAACCAAAGTATGAACAAAATAGATATTAAAAACTAAACAATGTTTAACTAATAATAACAAATAAAAATTAGCAAACACACTCTTAAACACTAACAAAAAGTCACAATGAAATAAAACTAAACCATAATGAAACACTAAACACTGTTATAATCTTGGCTACTACAGGAAGTAAAACAATCACATTTAATTTGGAAAAAAGGATTAATTTTTTAACCCGTGTGTTTCTTACTGTTACTAACTGGAGATATTTGGAATTTGATCAAAGATTAAAACATCCGACATAAAAAAAAAGGAAATATGCTGAATTTCGATCAACACTTAAGCTCCTATGGTGTTACGTTACTGCCTGCTTTCTGTCAAGCTGAACTTTTGTTTCAGTTGGTCCAAAGGTAATATAACATTCAGTTGACGTTCAGATTTTTGGGGATTTGGGTTTGTTGACTCTGCGTGCTGCAGTTTAACCAGCCGCTGTGATTATTTCTGCTCCCAGTGCAGCTGTGTTTGTGCTCCAATCTCTGTCTGCTATACTGTGCGTGACGAAAGAATGAAAAACAAATGAATGAAGGAAAGCCTGCTGATTTATTTCCACCACCTTTGGGATTATAAATATTTACAGTTGTTCGCAATAAAATGAAATGATGGAAAAACTGTGATTATGACCATGGAGGTTTGGTTGTATGGTGTAAGAAAGAAAAAAACACCAGTTTCTAATATTATTAACCTCTAGCATGAATAGTTAATCTGCAGCGTTGGTAAATAATAGCATTTTGCGATTGCTGCAGGCTTAGTTCGTTGTCACCTAAATGTAACTTTTTAACCACAGGCTGAAGCTGTGTGGGCTTCAGGGAGGTGATGAGGAAAAATAAAGAGCCGTGATCCTTCACAAAGTGCAACGCCCTGTGTGACCTTGATGGCGGCTGCCGCTGGATGGACAGGGCGGCGGCGCAGAAGGCTCTGAGGGAGGAGACGTCCATTCATCAAGAGCTCTGGGATTTATTGAGCTTTGGGTATCATCCTGTGTCAAGGTGCGCATTCTTTCTGTGTGTTATAGGGCCAGATGATACTATTTGGAGGCTTCCTGTAAATAATCTCGAGGTTATGTCTTGTATTGAGTTATACATCCGGTTAAATTTATGATTAAGGCTCAGAGGAATGAATTATAAAGGAATGTTCACATAGAAATCCCAGTGAAGCGTGAATAGGAGTGGAGGAAATGCATTAGACTTGTTTTATGAGAGGTAATATGAAATCGGTGATGTCAAAGCCACAAAGTCAGACACAGAGAAAATAAAAGCTGGAGCACAGCACATCTCAGGAAAACAACACAAAGGATTTTTGATCTTTTATGATTATCAATGGATATATTATTGATTAACAACTCAGACTGTTACTTATACTACACCAATTTTCACATATATGCTGTGTTCAGGGTTATAGATAATTAATTAAAATGTGACCAAAATAAAAAAAAGTATGACTAAAATGAAATACAAAATAGAAAAAGAGAGCAAAAGAACGCTGAAAACAAAATGCAGACAAAGCCTGATCAAAAGTGATAATCAGCTGACAAAGTACAAAAATCTTCACTACAAAGTCTCCAGGTCAAAATTAGGTTATGGATTGAGGCGGAAAAGGCCAGGAGAAATGTACCATGGGAACCTAACAGACCAGCACCTTATGGAAGGATTTAAAAGTATTCTTTAGTGCAACCAACCTGAATGTAATTTACTACCTTGCAAAATGGCCACTTGAAAAATAAATTACATTACATTTGACAAAAGTTGATAAGATAACTGTTGTAATTTCTGCTCCAGTTCTGACCAGCATTGTTACTGTGGTGAACACAGGCCCACATCAAGCAACAGAGTATCCCCAACAGAGTATCCTATTTTGAGTAATACTGAGTCATGTTGTAGTTGAAAGTCTCGCTTTTCTCCACATAAGCAGTCCATGTTGTTTTCATGTGAGATAACTGAGAAACAAAAATTCAGCCATCAAAACCTTATTCAGAGGTCAGAAAATGTACCACTCAAACTTTACGACTTATCTCATATTTACTTCAATACTTATGATGGAGTCAAACAAAGTTAAAATGCTAATATTTAACCTGACCAATGTAAAACACTCTTGCTTATTTAGCTCAGGCACTGAGAAAAAAAATAGCTGTAGTTAAAGGGGCGGAGTTATGTAAAATCAACTTTTTTAAGCTTAACATCATGTTATAAAGCTATTCCCTCATCAAAAACGTACCTGGAGTTTTGCTTTTTCCTTTTATGCACTTTGGAGAAATCCTTTAATCTCCATTAAAGGATTCAGCTGTGCAAAACGCCTGGGTGGACCTTGCTCCGCCTTCGAGGCGCAGCTCCTCCTCTGACTTCCTGTAGGCGCAGTTTCAGAAAGAGTAGGAGCTTTTAAAAAGACAGGCCCAATTTAAAGCCATCAAACTACAAAGTCAAATTTCTTTTAAGTTTGATATATATATTTTTATAATACTTGAAGTTAATATAGTGACTTCATTGTGTTTTTTAAAGCACAATACTTAGAGAATTGTGAACAGTTCCCTGCTTATCGCTGCTAATATCCTATTCTAGTAAGTGCTTATCTGTGTAGCTATGAAAATAATGCCTAAAGTAATTTTCCCACTTAAAAAGAAATTGTAGTTCTCAACATATTTGTATCCTTAAAACAATTAATCTGACATTTATATTTTACCAGAAAAAAATAAATCTGTTTCGTGGTTTTTGCCAATTACTATACAATTAACAGTCACTCTAACATGAAAAGGAAATCTTGGGCTTTGCCGTTAAAGGGCAATAGCAAAACGAGGAGAGATCTGTCGCAAATCTCTGGCTGCTGCAAAAAGATTTACTATTAAACACCGGCTTCACTATCGCATTATCTGCTGCCGCGCTGAGCCGCTGCATTCATTTTCAGCAGCTCCTCTTCTCCCCCCCATTGGCTCACTAATCCAGTGTCGCTGGAGGAGAAGCAGCAAACATTTTATTTTTTTCACATGGTTTACAAAGACAGCCTTTGTTGAGAGGCCAAGAAAATTTTGGATCACATCACAAATGCATTTTAATCATGGCAACTGGATGTATGACATGCTTGTGCAGACTGTGAAGTGCTTACTCAGAGCAACGCATTCCTGATGAAAACGAAACTCCCCTTACTCGAAAAATTTATCTTGGATTTGATTCACCCAACAGGAAAACGTCCACCGGTTTTGTTCCACAGTTTGGAAAATTGGGTCAATAATCTGTAAAAATAAATCTTTGCCCAGCGTTAATTTATAGGAAACATCTAATTGGTTACCTCTAACTGGATCTTAATTCATTATAACTGAGGAGTGTCCATCTGACCTCAGCTACATTGCTGTTTTTTTGTCACTACTATTACTACTTTTACTTTAAATAAAGATAACCTAAACAAATACAAAAAGCATGGTACAAAATAAATGCCATTTTAAGTCAAAGAAGGTAATCTAACCCAATCTTTTCAAGTGTAAAAAAGTAGTTATACCATGTCTTCTCAAAATAATTATTAAATGGGAAGTATTATGTGTTTTCCAGCCACATATCACCACTTTGTAACATAATCAAGTAACTGTTACCTTCAGTTATTGTAAAAATGCTATATATTTCAAATATGACTTAAAATTGATTTGAGTTCTTAATTTAACGCTTCTGTCTCTTTAAAAACTCCTCTCTTTCTGAAACTACGCCTTCACAACGTGGCTCCTCTAGAAACCCTTTAAAAATGTTTTACCAGCATTTCACTAAGAAGTAGCTACGATAAATGAGATCAGCTGATGCACAGTTTCACCAGGCGTTTGCTAATTGCGGCTGGCTAGTCTGAAGGAGCAGAGTGGGCGAGTCGAAGGGGGGGTTGTTCTGTGAGGCAGAAGCTTGGAAACTGCAGCTCGGAGGAGGAGCTTTGTCCTTGAAGGCGGGGCTAGGGCCACCCTGCTGAATGGTTGCCATGGAGATTAAAATATTTCTCCAACATGCATGAAAGAATCAAAGCAACACTCCATGTTAGTTAATGATGATGGAAAAACATTATAGTGTGATGTAGAGCTCAAAAAAGTTGATTTTACATCATACCCCTTAGATAAAATCTGAATCTGACAACATGAAGCTAAAGGATCTCAAAAAGCAGAAAGTAACGGTGCGATCTGAACAAAATTATTAACATCTATTAAAAAAAATCATTGAAAAAGTTATGAAAATATGCAGAAAAGCATCTAAAGTACTGCAGGCCTCACATCTATCAGTCAGAGTGAATGTTCATAACCCAACAATGACAAAGACACAACAAACATCAGATAAAATCTTGATGATCACCAAGATTTTATCTGGTAAAAAAGTAGAAAAACTTAAATAAATAAATCAATTCCTTTCTTTAAGTAAGAAAATAAAACACTTACTGCCTAAAATACAACAACATGGCGTTCTTTAAGTCAATGCTTTATCATTTGTAGTAAAGAATGCAACTGCAAAAATACTTTGAAAAGTTCAGGCCTTTTTGCTTGACTTAACATCAACACAATGTAGAGCTAATCTGATGATTATATTGGGATTAACAGATTAAAAAATAAATACAAAAGGTGCTTAATAAAAGATTTTTACCTTTATTCTTTTTCACAGGATGAAGCTAAAACTGCGCGACTTGAGGACTTCTGGGTAGAACAGATTTCTAGACAAATATATGTATATGTTTATCTTAGGGGTTAATTTCTGCCTTTTTAGAGTCTATACTTCAGTTAGTGATTAATCGGTTACTAAATTAGTTGATGATTAATCACGATTAATTGTTAAAACTTTTTAAAGGAAACAAAGTAGGATCACTTGTCTTTTGACAAGACAAGCTCAGATAAAGCTTTTAGATTTGATTGATTATCTTGAACTTCTTATGGTAACCCATAAAATCCTTTAATTTAAGACTTTGTCTCAGCTGTCTGTCCTACTCAGCAGTCGGTTTTCCAATAAATGCCAGGTACGCACTGACCTACCCGCCTTACAGTTTGGCTGGCCGCTTCCTCTTGAAGGTTTGTTTTCACCCACTTTTCTGACTAAATCCCTCAGAAAAGCCCTTTTCCTGGCAGGTTTAATTAGGTTTTAAGTCGTCCAAAACGCAGCAAAAACAAGAACCAGTCAGAACTTAAACAGGATGTAGAGCAGCGTCATTGACGATCCTTTGAAGTTTGGCTATTTTAGCGCCGCACCAACAACGACACTCGTCATCTGGAGTAAGAATGTTCTTATTTGGACTGTAGATCGTGATTTAAATGAACAGATATCTCACCTACTTTTATAGGTATTACTAATTTTATCTTAATTAATATAACGTTGTGCATCGACGTCTGAATGGACACATTTCTGTTTGCAGCTGCATCGGTTGCAAAACAGCAGACCCCATTTTAAAAACCACAGCTTACTCTTCCTGTTTAGATAGTTGCCATCTCCTGCTCACGTTGCCGTTTTCCTGATTTACAACCGGCAATGGCTTTTTAAAACAGACTGGATGAAAGGCGGAGGTCGCTGGGAAGTCAGCTGCACATCGGTGTTCAATTAGACGCCGTTAAAACTTGGAACTTTTAAAGTTTGGCAGAGGAAAAGTCTCAAACGTCACCCCCCCGAACCGACATCTCAAAACAGGGAGTGGGGAGTGAATAATCCCCGCTGTATTTTAGGGAATGACAAGCGCTGGCAATGGAAGTGCAAATTAACTAAAATTCATTTGAAACGCCTGTTGTCTTAGATCACATCATTCCTGCATCCATCAGACTTCCTGTGTTCTTTGCGGAAATTGCTCAGCCTTTGCTTTGACTCCACTTTCTCGTCTAGCAGGGATTTCATTGCGAATAATTTGCTCTTAACACGTTCTTCATTAGTCGCTGTTGTGTGTAAACATAAGGAGGAGAGTTACAATCAGATAAAAGCAGCTCCGCTTTGTTGAGATAAGAAAGCTCTTTCTTTTAAATAAAAGGAGTCTTTAAACTTTAATGCCCGTTTTTGTCTTAGCATGTTGGTTAATGTCTCCTCCATCTGATCTCTTTGAGAGGAAGCAGACTTGTCTTTTACTCAAGTGATGAGCTTTTGACATCAATTTGTGTTTGTTAGACTGCAGCAAGGCATCCTCCCCCAAAGATCAATACCTCGACTCATCTCTCTTAGGCTCTGTGCCTTTACAAGCTGTACAGACAGATAAAGTGTAAAAGAAAGAGCAAGACACAGACTGAAGAGACGGTGGGGGGGGGAAGCTGGAGGGAGAATCAAAACAGCCAAAGCGGCAGAGTAAATCTGGAATTGGTTTTATTGTTGGAGCATGACTTTCATGATGTTAGCTGCTTGGCCTGCGTGATTTTTTTTCTCAGTTCAAGGTTACCAGACTCTCTGAAAATAGTCTTATTGTAGAACATGAAGTGAGGAGTTCACTGACAGGACATTCAGTGTAATTTACGTGTTCCCAGTCTGTAATAGAAGCAATCAGGTGAAACGATGGAAAAAAGGTTTGGTTTCTGCCCTCGTTATTTTCTATATTCAATGCTTTTGTCCAACTATTTCACTTTAAGTTCTTTATTATTACAGCAGACGCTACACCCCTCTTAAATCCAAATGAGATTCAATAAAATGCACAGATTTGAATATATTCTGCAGCAGAGTTACAGAGCGGAACAACTCTTCTCAGAGGGCAATGAGACGACATGCCACACATTTATAATTTAAAACTATGACAAACTGAACAAGGTTGAACAAAAAATAGCTTACCATAAGAAAAATAGTGGGGTTTAAAGTGTAACTAATCCTCTGAAAGCTAAAAATCCCAAATTTTGGAAAGTTACTGCAAAGTGGGCGGAGCCAAAAGACGCGACCGAGTGTGCGAATGAACGAAGGGGTTAACCCCGTGTTCACGTCTATGGTTGTCACGACAACTTATCCACTTTGTTGCTATATTTCGGAATTTTTCCGACTCCTCTAGTGACTTTTTTCTCCAAACAACTGGTGATAAAGCTAGTGGCCCTTATTCTGTGTTGTTGGAGACAACGATGGCAGCCTGTCTGTCCTGAGCGAGCAGCGAGAGCGGCCGTTAGCCGCCATTAGCTTCTCCCGCTTCACAGTAACGGCTATCGAACAACGCTCACCAGTCGCCATGGCAACGCTCGCAACAACTGAGAGAGAGAGGGGGGAAAGCGCTGTTTTCATGTTTTTATTTTTATTTTTATGTTTTCCTAAAGAACAACGTACAAGTATACAAAAAAAAAAACAGTAAACCATATAAAAGTAGTAACAAGGGTTATTACAACATCATGCACATAAAATGAAGTTAGATAATACTAAAATGTTTTAATTTTAGTGTTATCTACTGAGGGTGAGAAACTGAAAGTGGTGGAATAGGTCAGTTTTAAAAGTCACAAAGCAATTAATTTTTCTACACAAGTTGTGAATAAAAAAAAATCAGATTAATTTATAAAAAATAATTATTTTCTTCTTTTCTTGAATAATTGTGAAAACCAAGGACAATATTATCCCAACATAAAACAAAATCTTTATATATACTATTAATTATAAACCGACATGACATTTCGGTTTATACCAAAGCAAAGCCAAAAGAGATTTTCAGAGTTAGAATCACATAGTGAACATTTTATATTAATATCCTTCTTGAATGGTATTTATGTATAATTTTGTGGGTGTTATTGTTTACATCTGGAAATTTTTGCACATGTGGTAGATTAGCCACATGCGCTAAGAGAACACTTATTAATAATTTCAAAACATTACTAATAATATTCTGTGATATGGAATCTGGTTAACAAAAATTCACCTCATTTTCCAACTTTTTTTTTTCTGACTATAAACCCTAAAACTCTGATTTGATGTTTTTCCCAAGACAAAAGTTCTGATTTCCGAGGTAAACTGAATGCACCATTACACCCTGATCCTCCAAGCAGAAATTGCTCAGAGGGTCAAAAGTACTCCAAACCAGGCAACATAGAAAACAAAACAAAAAAAGTGAAATGAACGATCCTTTTCAGGACAGGGTCTGGTAGAAGGAGCAGCGCAATCAATCAAAGCCGACCGAACAAAGTGTCTAATAAATCAGTTTTTGACCAAAACAGAAATCTTCTTAGCAATCTGCATTTATACTGTCAGGCAGAGCCAGATCTAGCTCTGAAAACAATCCCAACCCGTACTCAGAGCAACTTGGAGGGCTTCATTTGTCTGAGTGGTTGAGATTCGCTCATGACGGTGATGGACATATCAATTCTTCCAAGCGTGCCCGGCCTCCTCCAAACGCTTTTACCAAGGATTTCTCAGAGTACCGCTATCTTCTGGGTCAGCTTGAATGTCGCAAACAAGTGCTTGCTGTCGATCCATGAATGACACATTGCTGTTAAAGATTTGTTCAGTTTTTTATTTTTGTTACCCCTTGATATCAAGCAAAGAGAATCTTTAGTGCAAATATTGAATTTGTCACAAAAAAGTGGCTATTCAAACAAACCTGTGAAAAACTCAGACGTCGTATTTGCGAAAACTGGCGATGAGTGTCTGAATCCGTGTTAACATTTCAAAATAAAACAAGATAAAACAAAAAAAAATCTGGTGTTAATCTGGTGGTGTTTTTTTTTTTTTTCAAACTAAATTATATAAACAACTATTACAAAATAAAAAACGGTGTGTTTTTAAAAAAAAAAATATATATATATATCAGCCTGAAAAAGTTTGAGAAACACTACCATAGATTTATCCTAAGCTGTTCCTGTAAGCCTCATAGGTCACTTTTAAAGCACATCTGTGGCTAAATCAAACAGAATATAAAATACAGGAACATGCACCGTTTTCATTTGATATTTGGGGAACTACCTACGATATTTTACATGACAAGAAACCATAAAAGGAAAGAACGCGGCCGCTTCGGTGTTGCCCTTTTCAGGCATGGATCGGGTTTAACTAGAACATTTCTTTGTCCAGGTTCAGCTATTTTTCAGCAGCTGAGCTAATAAACTATCCGTGCCGTGTACTCCACCCTGTCAGGACAAGTGAAATGCAATATGTCGTTAACATCTTTTTGCTGCCACACCTATCAAGGGAGCTGCAACAAAATGACAACAGAAAAAAAAATCAGCATTTAATAAATAAATATTTAATTTTTATTTGTTTGGGCTATAAGAGTCATTGTGACTCATTCATGAGGAGAAAGTGGAAACAAGACAGAGTTACCCTTCACAGTGCAGAGTTCCACTGCTGGCTCACGATTGTGGAGCGTTTATGAACTGCGTTGCTACATAAAACTGTACAACGTCAAATGTGGCTTGTGTGTAACCCACCTTCATGTCCTCTGGAGGCATTGCGGCCTGTTTTTCTCCCACTAAGCCTTCTGGAATCGAGTCTGGTTTCCCACCATTTCCTCTCCACGTGTTTTGCATCACTGAGTGAGCAGCAAAACGGGCAGCAGATAACCGCTCATACCTGCCGGGAACAGGACTGACTAAACAAGGGGTATTTTGGGGGGCTTTTATTGTGAAATCTGATCTACCATCTAGAACAAGAGGCAGTACTTTCAGAAAAAGGGGGAATTAAGGTGAAGAACATAACTGTTTCCAGTTACAATGATGAGTCATTCGAAAACACATTTGAAAGGCGTTTTATTTTGGAGGACGTTGACAATCGACTAGTCCTTTTTTTTGTTTTTTTTTCTTTGCCATGCTGAGGCGACTGAAAGCCTGTGGCAGTGGAGGAATAAACTAAAACTGCAGGAGAATCATTTGGAGTTGGCGTTAGATTGGAATAGAAATGGGATTTCAGGTAATTAGGCTGAAAACGCTGCAGCTCCACGCTCGGTTGCGGCTCAAAACTGTTGAACCTATCTTCTCTCTTTATAACTTTTTTTTCTCCCACCACTTAATTTCTCAGCAGAGAGGATCAAAGTGTTCCTGCAACAGTTGCAACATCCACCACCAACCATCCTTATTTTTTTTCCCCAGTGAAATCTTGTAATTGGAAACAGATATCAGAGTTACAACATGCTGAGTGGATTGAACCGAACTCTTCACTTTAACGTCTTTTACGTCCATTACACCGGCTCTTTGAACTCAAGGGATAAATATACTGCAGACCTTCTATAAGTCTGTTGTTGAGAGCGTCATCTGTTGGGGCAGAGCCACAGATCTAAGAAGGCTCCACAGCCTGATAAACGAGGCTAGTTCTGTTCTGGGGACGACTGTGGAACCTCTGGAGATTATGCAAAGAAAGATTGTTAATAAAGTAAAGAGAATTATGGACCACCCTGACCATGCTCTTCACAAGACTGTCTTTGGACGGTTGAGCATCTTCAGTCAGAGGCTTCTTCAGATTTAGTGCAGTACAGACTGCTACAGGAGATCTTTCCTGCCAACAGCCATCATTTTCTACAATAACTCTTTGAAGAATCTTAATTATTGAGTTATAACAACATTTAATTTCCTTTTGGGGATCAATAAAGTATTTTTGAATTTGAATTCTATTAAGACGTTCACCCTTTCCACGTGACGTCACGCACTACAAAACCCCGCCCACTGCGCCGTTACGGACAATGCTTAAAGCTAATCTAAAAGCAGACATCTGTAGCCTAATGTCGCTTTTAATTTGTTGATTTCACTTAAATAAAGGCCATATGGTGCTGCGCGGTCGGCTGCACAAACAGACAAGCATGCAAACCAAACTTGTCATTTTTATAACTTTTAATGAGGGAAGATCCTGCAGCGATGGACAGCAGCCCTAAATAACAATAACTGTCAGCCCTCTGTGTAATCACGGATTCGCTATTTACAAGGTAAGAAGATTAACGTCCATATACTTTATAAATAGGTAATATTAGAAAAGATATCAAATATCGCATTGTGGAGAAGGTAGGCGTCTAACCGTTAGTAACCATGGAAACAGTGCCACGCCGTCATGTAGCCTAGCATGTATGGAAATAACTGGTTAGCATCTCGTCTTTTGTACATTTTCAATGTTGCTCCGGTGTAAAAGGAAACGCTGTTCATGACATAGTGACGTAATTCGTGTGGTATGAATTCAGTTAAAGTCGGTAATTTGATCAACACGTCAAGAGGGAGGAGGTACGGGTCGGTTTCTAAGCTAGCTGTTTCCAACTGTAGTAAATACCTCCGTCTATGAGCCCCAACCAGGTGTGTTACGTTCACAGACAAATGAGCTCGACTCCCACAAGTAGAAGCCATGAATAAACGGGCAAAAACAACTATTTAGTTTTGTCTTATTCTAAGTGTGCCAAGATGTTTCTACTAGAAACTAGATCAAAATTATTTGGTAACATTTTTTGTTTTTGCAGTATTGTGCCTCTGTCTTTTGTACATTTTAGGTAAATGTCCTATATCATTTAGTCATTATTGTTATTAAATGCAAAATGTTTATTTTGGCTTGAGTACTGGTGTTCTTTCAGCAAATGGCATGATTTAGAGGAATCGATTACTAAATTAGTTGACCATTATTTCTATAGCGCTACGGACGTCACGTGACCAAGTTTGTTTACGCCGCCATGTTGGCGGAGAACAGCAACCGGAAAGCACATAAATCAATGAGAAGAATGGATGGCAGCAAGTAACTTAACTCGGAAAGCGACAAACCACTAAACTTCACAGACTACGAATCACTGACCCATACTTAGCTTTATTTGTGCTTTTTAAATCAATTAATCAAGTAGCAGGCGGCGCCAGTCTCCTGATATTTACTAATCAACTTTCTCTCGGACTCCGCCGGAGATTCGCTGAAGGCCTACAACAATGGACTCAGTCGGGATTTGTGGCCGAGATTCTGTTATGGAGTTTAACACAACGGGGTTATTTCGTTTTTCTACAATGGTGAGTAGCTCTTAGTTAAAGTTAAACCTTTCAGTATGGTACAGTGTCAAGGAGCAACAGCTAGCAATACTATTGTAAAAGATGACATTAAATTATGCTCGCCTTACCTTATATGAAATCCATGCGCGCCAAGCTCGTTTAATCGCAGATGTCCGTATTTTCCTCCTAACTGGATCTTTAGGGATGTAATAAAATGTTCCCTCGGTGGTTTGTGTATCCAGAGGCACAACATGGCTCCACCGTTGTTGTTAAACTGGAAACTGGAGACTCGTTAGTTACCCTGTGTACCTTGTTTACATCGTTTTTTCCTGCCAATATGGTGGCAGGTGGTTGTGTGACGTCATCCTCCCCAGTTTGCTGATTTTAGTTGTCAACGTTAATTGGCTGAATCTTAAATGTACGCGCGAGAAAACCGGATGCAGGGCTTTGCTTCTCATTGTCAAGGCTAACAACGTCAGGAAAAGTTTTAATCAGAAAAAGACATGGAGGTAGGGGGAAGTAGGTCAGTTATGCTAGCTTGACTTTGACAACCTAACATGTAGATGTGCTGCAGAATTAAGTTTGTTTAGGTCCAGTTTAAAATAACATAAAAATAGTCAACCCACACACAAACTCTCTGACAGATTGTCAGTAGTTCAAATTAGCTAATCAACCAACCACAAAAAATAAACATTGACAAAAAATGTCGACAAAAAATAAACATCTAGCCTGAAAACATAAAACTGTAACGGACTGAATGTTCTGTTCTTTGTGTGGGAAATGTTTGCGTGTTTTTTTATACATTAGTGGAGCTGTTATCAGTCAGTTGCTATGGCAACATGTCTGTGTGTAGCTTGGCAGAGCGAAAATAAAAAAAACAATACGAGTGGCTTTGAGTTGTTCTTTAACATGTTTTTCTGTGTTGTTTTTGCTTTTTCTGCGGCGTACTGCACTAAATTAATAATACGTACATCTCCAGGTTTAATTTTTAATTTTGTTAATGAAATTGTTCTATTGTGGCGGCACTGCTGTGGTTTCCACGTAAAAGGATCGTCTTTTTGCCCTCCAATGTTGAGCCCATGTGCCAAATTTCCAGATGTAAAGAATAACATGCAACGTTTCTTTACTAGACTCATTCCTGAGGAAAATATGCTGAACTTGGTTAGAACCTGTTTCTTTTCAGGGGATCAGCATTTTTATTTAAATTTTAAGGGAAAGACAATCAGATATCTTTGGTAGGTTATAGTTTTTAGCACTCGCCTCCATTTTTTTCCAGCTTCTCTTCTCCCCATTTCCTCTATTTGTTTTGTGAAAAAAAGTCAAGAGTGTCCCTGTTGATCAGATAGCCCTATAACTAATGAAGAGCGTCACTGAAGTGACAGCAAGATTAATGAAGTATCTTGGGCTGCGCTTGCATGCGGTGCACCGGGGTTTTTCCTGCAGAGTTGCTGTCGTGGGCTAACTGCTATTTATGGTGACAAATAATGCCCCATTCTGCCACCAACACCTGGAGTCAAGGTTAAAAAACACATTCCCCTCGACAGGATGAGGGAATGTGGACGAAGGGTGGAAGATGGAAGTTAGCGAGCAGAGACAAGGACAGGTGGCTTTTCTGATGCACAGTAAACTTATTTTCTGAAACTGGGCGCAGTGGGAGGGCGCCAGGAGAGATGGCGGGTGGCGGACAGGAAGAATGGCAATGAGGGATTAATTGAAAACATCTTTGAAATACCAAGTAGTCGCACCAGAGGACTTTAAAGGAGATGATATCAGAGAGGAGTGAAAAACAGCTTTTAGTCGACATTATTTGCATGTTTTTATTTCACCTAAGTGCATGCAGCTGGCAGTGTTGCTGCATGACTGAACACAAAGATGCGTGTGAATGTGTGTGTGGAGCTCAGACCCACATCACTTTGATTAAGACGGTATCTTATTTGTAGTCGATACCGGCGGCCAAAGCTCGGGAGCGGTCAATTTCATCTGACCTTCAGCAGCAGCGTTACAGTCAGACTGCGTGTGGGGGTGTGTGTGTGTGTGTGTGTGTGTGAGAGAGAGAGAGTGGGCGAAAAAAACATCCAGACAGACAGACGTTAAGCATGTGTGGGAATACGGGACCACAAAACACACTTGACTCAATGACAGACATAAACACACGTTGACGTTCTTCTGTTGTCAGGCTGCAAAAACAGCAACAGGTGCAACAAAAATCACACAAACAAAAGTACGGAGCCCCCTAGGGGACATGGAGGATGTTTTTCTTTTTTTTTTTCACAATAAATTTTGCGTTCTCTCGCCACAATGCACTGATCAGTTCACGTGGCATAACTGAATACTGAAAGTCTTTCTTACGATGGCCGCCGTAATTTCTGTTATAAAATAAGGCTTTCGTAAGATTTCCATGTATATTAATGTCTTGATGTCTGAAGTTTTACATATTTTTCTTTTGGATAGAAATGCACAACAAATCAATGTGCAAAATTTAAAAGGAAAACAGGCCAAACATGGGCTTTCCATTTCTTTCCTTTCCTTCTAAGATATAAACAGAAACTTTACGCAAGAAAGAAAAATACATTTGGACTGTTTCTGAGTTATTATTACGGGGGAATAAAGTCATATGACAGTTGTAAAGTCATTGTGTCTCTTCAGTGTTTGTAGTCTGTATGGTTAATAAAGGGCTGTTTTCATGTGCAAGGTCCATCTCAGCCTTACACAAACAGACATAAACACGGAAAATAAATTGATTTTCAATCAGTTTTTTCACCAAAAAATTACGAATATATAAACACGTTTTCACTGATTTAAGTTTAAATTGACATTTGTGACTGTATGCAAAATAAATCAGGGTGTGTTTGCTTATTTATTGCCAGGTAACCAAAAGAGAAACAAAAAATCGGTGTCCTCTAGGGGGCGCCATACAAAAGTCTTTTCTTTTTTACTGCAGCTAACAAAAATAACAAACTAAAAAAAAAAACCTCCCAAACAAAAATCCAGAAAGCCTGGAAAACAGGCAGTTTTCAAATGTTGCTTAAATCTGACTGCCTGGAGGTTTGTTTTAAGTTTGTGCTGGAACTCTGCTTGGGTTGCTAGGTAACAGGCTTACCAAGTATTTTTGTTGTAGTTTCTGGTTCAAATATCTTAGTAATCTTGAAATAACTTAAGAGTTACTTTCCAGCAAAATGTAGGAGCTTGTTTTAAGTACATAATTTCTTAATATTGATGAAAATTATGTCTCATTGGCAGATTATTTCACTTCTAGCAGCTTTTCCCGTCTTAGAAGTTTTGTAGTCTGTAAACTAACTTTTAAGTTAGTTTTGTCTTATTTCAAGTGTAGTAAGCATTAATAACATTTGACCTAGAAAATAGACCAAAAGTACGAGGTAAGATTTTATGTTTTTGCAGTGCAAAGATCAGGTCACTAAATCCACTTCTCCATCGTTAAATCTCATTGTAGCCCAAGCTGAAAAAACGTTCTGTATTTGACCTACCATCCAGAAAACACTTGCTATATTCTTGTTAGTTGGACAGGAGGCTCTCCTAACGCTTTTCAAAGATGTACAGTTGTACAATTTTATTTGACTTTTATTTTATAGCTTTGTGTTTTTGCAGTGTGGTAATCAGAATTTATGGGTGTGGAAATCTTGGTAAAAACAGGATAAGTTTGACAGAATGTTTGTGTTTTCTTTAACCTTTGAAAGCTGGTGTAGCGCAGCGTTGAGTGACGGGTCTTTGATAATCACCGGTTCTTTTTGGGTTTACATAAATTGTGATTCAGTTTAATCTTTTCAGTGACGTACGGTTTGAGCGTCCCCGCCAGAATTTCTCCGAAACCTTCGCAGTCTGACTGATGTTTACATTGTTATTTATATGTATCTCTCTGTCACATGAGCATCTTTCTGTCGGCATGAATTTGCCCGCATGTTTGTTGTATAAATTTGTTTTGATGAACATGTCATCTGTGTTTGTAACTGCGCGTGTTTGTGTTTCTCAGAGCAGCCTGCTGTAGGTGTCTCTGGAGTTTTTTTTCTCTGCAAATACGAGTGTGTGTAGTTGACGCACACGGCTTGTTTTGTGACTGAAGATGCTGCGAGCCTTTGTGTGTTTGTGAAGACTCGAGATAAAAGCGAGCAGCCGTGTCTCATAGCTGCAGTCTGATATTTGTGCCTGTTGAGTTTGATTACAGCCAGGCAAAAAGTGGGGGGGGGAAAAAAAAAGCA
Organism: Girardinus metallicus; assembly: GCA_903067095.1. Classification (NCBI taxonomy): domain Eukaryota; kingdom Metazoa; phylum Chordata; class Actinopteri; order Cyprinodontiformes; family Poeciliidae; genus Girardinus; species Girardinus metallicus. The sequence goes on from CAEGAE010056614.1 coordinate 32,339, forward strand.
AAAATCATGAAAAGAGAGTGACAAAGTGAAAGAAAAACAAGACAGATGGGAGTGAAATTCAACAACAAAAGGCATTCTGGGACTGAGAGGGTGAGTGTTCAAGAGAAAATAAAGTGTGAGTGTCATCCACAAAGGGTGACAGAAGACAAAAAGGCTGATTAAATCAGTGCACTTACTGTGTTACTGTCACCCTAATCCTATAATCAGATTTCTCTAACATCAAGCTAATAATCAAGCTGGTATCTGTAATTAAATTCTCAACTGCCTTCCCTTCGGACAGCTGTGTCACTGTGACAACCAAACAGGAGCCAGAAAAAGGAAAGATCATTACGCAAAGCGGTAATTTACTCCACTGAAAATAGCCGAGCGCCGATGCTGAGTAAGACTTGAGCAAACACAAAGTGAGGCGTCTTGAAAGTCGTTTATTTTTAAAAGTCACGCTTCACACAGGCGGGCATGCTGGGAGATTTCTGTGGAGACGGTTAGCTAGCAGAGCTAGCAGCACAAATTCTCCATCACAGACACAATCAGTCAATCAGTCAATCAATCAACATGGTGCTAATATACGACTAGAGGAGGGTAGAGTAACCAAAATTATACTCAAGCAAGAGTAGCACTACTTCAACATAACTTTACTCGAGTAAAAGCCCAAGAAATTACTCAAGTAGTAGTAAAAAAGAACAACTGATCAAATTATCAATCATTTAATACTTAAAATTTTACATAATCTGTTGGACCAAAATACAGCTCTGGAAACTTAAAATGACCAGTTTCTCTGATTTAACTTTTTATAGGTTTATGTTTGAGTAAAATGAACATTGTTCTTTTATGCTATGAACTACTGACAACATGTCTGTGAAATTTATTTATCTCATTTCATTTGCAGAAAATGAGAAATGGTCGAAATAAGGAAAAAGATGCAGCGCTTTCAGACCTCAAATAATGCAAGAAAAAACCCCAAAACGAGTTTATATTCATTTAGAAACAACAATACTAATGCTTTAACTCAGGAAGAGATCAGAAATCAATATTTGGCGGAATAACAGGAGGTTTTCAATGGGCTTCAGTGCAGTGGGCTCCTAACCGAGAGCTGAATATAGTGAAGTGGAAATTTTGGTAATTTAAGGATGAAAATGACAATAATTCATATAAGTAACAAAACATAACAAAATCAGGCAAAATATTTTTTTCCAAATCAGTTTCTTTCAATAAAAAAAAATAACTTATGAAAGTAAGTAAATTTGGTTTTAAATGGTCCAAGGTTATGGGACAGCCTCAGTTTTTGCTACATATTAAAAGTTTTATGTTTCAGAAGAATGCAAGCTAAAATCTGACCGAAAGTAAAGTGTTTTAGATATTTAGTCAAAATCAAGTTTAAGTCAAACATTGAAACAAACATGTGGGCAGATTGATTGATGTTTTAATCTAAGTCAGATTTCTGTTTAAACCCGAGAAGTGAAACAAAAAAAAAGAAAGGGGATTAGTAGTCTTTAAACTACACTATAAAAATGCTGTTGCACAACCGGTAATTCAAAGTACAGCAGCATATTTTTCATTTTGCTCCCATTGTTGCGTTGGAGGCAAGAATAATGGTGAAATTGAGCCAACACAGTAAATCTGCAGCTGCAAAACCCAAAGAGATGCCAAAAACGCCCCGCAGAGGAGGAGAGGAATGGTTGGTTGTAAATATAATATGAATGTTTGTTATTGTTATTGTGAAAACATGGCCTTAACTTGGAGTCCAGGGTTACATTTAAAGAGTTTTTTTTCTAATTTTGGTTTGCGTTTGTGGATGGATTGGCTCCAGTAACAATTTTTAAATTTGAGATTTTTTCTGTTCCACTCATGATCCCAATTATACATAAAGGCTCAAATACATGCACTAGTATTTATCAGTGTTTACACAACTTTGAGTTCAGTTTCGTCAATTTGTTCTCTATTATTTTTTTTATTTTTTACATATTTTACATGGGGCTTTTTTGTGCTTTTCTTTTTTCTGTGCCTCAGTTTCCTCCATCAGCTTTTTCTCATTACTTTAATTACTCGCTGCAGCATTATTTAATCACCGCTCCAGTGTATAAACGTCCACGTTCAGTCATTAGTAGTTCGATTCTCCGGTTCTGTTCCCAACATTCTCGGTAATTACCAACTTCTTTATTAAGAACCACGATTACCCAAACTTAAATCGGTATCAGAACATCACAAAATGCAATAAAATTGCACTTTTAACTTACAACACACCAGCTTTTTTGGGAATTTAATGTCTGTGGCATAATTAATGTTGGATGTTTTATTATTTAAATCAGAAAAAGTAGATTTAAATTTGTTGATTTCTTTGCAAACACTCACCATTTAGCAAAGCTGATCAATTATCATTTGGGTTCAATTTGGGTCTTTTTAATATTTCCCAAAACCACTTGTGTTGTGTGTTTGGTATTAAACCGCAAAAACACACCAAGTATTTTTATCTAGTTTCTAATGAAAATTAGAGTTCACTTGAAATCAAACAAAACTAACTTGCAGGTAACTTTTCAGCAAGATATGAGACTTTGTTTTAAGTAAATAATTCCTCAGTATTGAAAAATTATAAGTTATATAAGTGAAACAATTACCAGCGGAACAAAACATTTTAACTTTTAATTTATCAAATTTCTGATTTTTTTTCTTCTCAGAATCAGAATTCTATAAATTATGTCGGTGCCGTCGGTCTTAAAACTCAAATCTACTAAAGTGCAGGTTTACAAAAACTATTACAAAGAATAAATGTTTATGTGATTATTTACATTTACTGACAACATAATTGTACGACGACGTAAGAAAAAAAGGAGTAAATTTCCAGTAAATTCTCAGAAATTTTTAGATTAATCTCAGTTTTTTCTAGAAATAAACTTTAAGAAGTCAAAAAGGAAGAAACAATTATGTGATTGTTTTCATATATTAACACAATAATTGACATGCGCCTAAGAATGTTTGAGTATTTACTTGATTTTGACGTAGCTTGACAGAAATAGACAAAAGTCAGAATTCTAAGGAAAAAACAAATTTTTATTTTTTATTTTTAAAACAGAATTCTGAAGAAAAAAACTCAAAATTTTGAGAAAGAAACATTTTTTTAAACATTATTTATTTAAGAATATGAATATTCATATTATGACAACATGAAATTAGTGTTAATCTAAAGAGCCACATTTTTGACAAACTAAAGTATTTCACAAAACTATATGAAACTATATGGCCTCATATAGTTTTACTGAAACTATATGAAGCCATATAGTTTCAGTAAGTAGGTATAAGAAAAGAATATCGGTATTGGTTATCGGTTAAATGAGTTTTAGTATATTGGCATGTCGGATACTGACCACAAATCCAATATCGTGCATCCCTTAAAACGTTATTTAAGAATGTGTGTATTCGCAGTATAACAGCATAAAACACTGGCGTTAACTATCTAAAAAAGCAGCAAATCTTTGAGAACAAAATTCAGATTCCTGAGGGGAAAAAAAGCCGAAGATAAAAAGTGTTTTTTGGGTGACATAAAACAAGGATGAGACAAGCAAAAAGAGAGACTGTTGCTGGAAAATGTAGAGAGACACCCGGGAGAGCGAAAAGAGAAAAGCAAAGGGAATCAGAGAGAGAGAGAGAGAGAAAGAGAGAGAGAGAGGAGGACGAGCTAAAGAGGAGGGGAGGAACGAAGGGAGTACCAGAGTGAGGAGAGACAGAAGCAGCAGACAGAGCGCAGAATGCATGCTGGTCACTGACACACACACTCTCACACACACACACCCACATGCACGGACACACACACCTCTGAGGAGTGTATGAGGCATGCACACGCTGCTGCCCATGGAAACACACACACTGGCAGGAAATACAGCGAACCCCAGAGCCTGAGGAGACATGGAGAGCAGCATGTTCTTTGGTGAGTCTGCTGTGTGTTTCAACACAAACTCCTTCCTTTTAGCTGGCCGTGGACTGGGAACACTGGTTTCCATTAGAGGAAATCACCATGAAGTTGCTCACCTAGGCAACCTCTTTTAGTTTTAATCTCCCTGTGTGAGCGGAGTCTCCACTCTGACATGTAAACGTGATCCAGCTGAGCTGCTGTACTTGTTCTGGAAGCTGAAGATGGATCTGAGCAGATGTTGCAGAGAAGATCAAATTACTCCATCAGGGCTTCAAAAAAAAAAAAAAAAGAAATGCTGAATTAACTCCCTGGATGAATCCTTTCAAAAATAACTGCTGGTATTATTATTTGCTGTGGTGGAATTAGGAGGATTTATCATGAAGGATTAACCAATCAGTGCATTTGGACATCTACTATGAACCAAAATGTTTGCATTGTGTCAGGATTCACAGGAATTTGAGTTTCCGTTTTGAGTGGATTCCTTTGTTTTTACTATGTTTTGTTGTTTTGATCTATTGCCCTCGCTCTTGTGTATCCATTCCATAACAATTAGTCATTTTTCCTCAGCTGATCCAGCAGTGCTCCTCTAGCAGCTGCAGAGCATTCAGTTTATCACACTCACCGTCTCACTCCAGGAAACACTGCTTGTAGTATTTCAGCTCTGCTTTTCATAAATCTATGATATGGTTTACTCTGCCTTCTGATCGCCTAAAAGTGATCGTGCCTACCTCCTGCGTGTGTTTGAGTCCTCAAAAATTACAAAACATTTGCGTTTTCACCAACTTATTTCGGTGCAATCTAGATTTTACCCCGGTGTATCGTAAGCCTGGCAGCCTGCCAGGCTTTAATTCTCCCCCACCAGGCTAACCTTCATTTATTTATTTATTTTAAATACTTTTTTTTATAAACAAGTGATAGCAAAGACGGGTTTAGCTAGGATTATAATTGATGCATTGAATCACCGTCCTCTACAACATCAAATAATTAGCAGGTATTAAAAATAAAAATACTCCGATCCAAAGGAATGTGCAGCTGAGAAGAATCATTTTAAAACTTTACAAAATCTGTATTTGTGCATTTAAAAAGAAAAGACTGTTCACACGAAATCTTTGTAAACCAACCAAACACAGACAAATCTTTTTCGTCCAATCAGAGTTCTCCTTGTAAGTAGTTCAATAATAACAACCAATCACAACCAGCTAATCAAAATACTGTATCAAGCAGCAGATTTTACTAAGTAAAATATTCGGATTTAGGAAAATGCATAAAGAAATATAATACAATAAATACTTCCATGTGCTTACTCATCATTGTCCATTTTAGGTAATATTTCTTTAAATTTTATTTTTTACATGTGAGCAGCATTATGTAGTGTATATTTTATTGGGTTTGTCTTTTTTAAGACTCTGAATGAGGTGGTTAGCTTTTCCACAAAACCATAATTACATTGTCATACTTTAAAATTAAATGTCAACCTTTTACATTTTTTAACATTTCTGCTCAAAAGGTTTTGTTTTTTAAGCAGCGCATTCGCACAGATTCGGCGTCTTGGCAGAAAGAATCATTTTTAAGACTGGGCTCCAGAGTGGATACATTTCTGAGCGCCACTTTCATGTTTCTGTGTCGCCATTTGATTTGAGCCATTTTTTAAACGATGACCTTGAAGTTCCACCTCTGTCTTTACCCTGTATGCGCCTCACTTTCAAAAATAACAAACATGGCGCCGATCTGTGTTTTTGTGTCGATCCTCTGCCTCCAAACCTTTTGCGAATAACTGAGAAACCCTAAATACCCCTCTAAAATGCTTATAACTGACTATTTTAATAGTTAAAACACCAAATTTTCCCTAATATTCATTATTATGCACAAAGGAAACACTAACAGAAAAGAAAACATCCATTGTCTTACTTCTCACCGATATGAGTGAATGGAGTCTAGTAGTGAATTCACACCAGCCCTGTTTGGTCCGCTTTAATCGAACTCTAGTCCGTTTTCCTAGAAAGTGCAGTTTGTTCAATCGAATGCTGATGCAAACCTAAAAGGTGAACTCTGGTCTGCCTACAACCCTAGGACTCTGTTCGATTGAAGGAAAGTGTGGCGCGATTTGAATGCCAGTGTGGATGCAAATGGGACTGAAGGCCACTCCAAAAGCAGGAAATGAACTAAAACGCAGGGCATTCTGGGTAAACAGAACCAAAACAAACATGAGAGCCCAACGCTAACATGCCACAAATTATTAGGGCCATGCTAAGTAAATAAGAAATGTAAATCACAAGAATAAAGTCAAACTATTACTATATAGAATAATACTTTATTCTTGTATTATTTCAACTTTATTCTTGTTATTTTATGATTTGTTCTTGTAATTTTATTTTTTCTTAGTAAGACCCAGTACTTCGTTGTACTAATGGGAGAAATAACTCATAATCTTATACCAGAGACTCCACATTTGTTTACATTTTGTGAAACAAGAAGTTGCGTTCAGTGTTTCCTCCGGTGGTTCTCGGTGCAGCGCCCCCACAGGCAAGGAGGTGAACAGGGTTTTCAAAGAGTTTGGGTTATTTGACGCAGTGCAGTGTGAAAGTGAACCATGCCAGCTGAAAATGTAACAAATGTTGCAATTTTGGTCCAGAATTGAACCAAGTCTACCGAACTATCAGGTGTGAAAATGACCTTAAAGGCAGTTCCATCTTGATACTAGCAAGCTATGTTAAAGGTGAATGTATATCGATGACGATCATGTATGTCCTTTAACCAACTGGTTTTGCTCAATAACCCAAGATGGGAGTTACTGGCAGCAGGAGGCTGTTGAGATTCCCTGTAGAGAAAGGCCTCTTCCATTAGTTGATAGGAAGGACACTGGAGGAGGCTTTGAAAGACTTAATGCAGCTTCCAGTCAAGTACTCTTCTCTTGGCTGGCTCACATCGGAGGAATAATTACACAGGGATCCGGATTTCTAAGGGAGGGGTGATTTGTTAAATGAAAGATTTTTTTTCTGCAGGGATTAAAGTGATCCAAACTTATAGACCGTGGCTTGTAAGAGGGAGACGGATTTTCTCTTGTTATGCTAGACACAGAGGATGAGCAGGATCGGGTGAGGGAGGAAAGACGGGCCTGGAAGCTTATGAATGAATAAGCCGTCAGGTGCGGAGACAACTTGGGCTCTTTGAGATCCACTGCTGACGTTGCTCAGGTGTGAAACTGCTGGAAGTGGAGGAAAGGAAAGTGAAGGTGTTGCTGTTCTGTTTGGCTGCTTCTAATCCCATAAGATGAAAAGGGAAAGTGGGAAAACTGCCCGGCTTTCAACTAGAAGGGCACTTCGGATGGGTTTTTGTAGCTGGAGAAGCTCGTTTTACGCGCGTTTCTGTGTCATTTTATCTTTACTGCTAGGTGTAAAACACAACAAAAGGGTGGTAAAGGTCAGTGCCTGGATGTGTGCATCGTTTCAGCATTTATGAATGCACTTCTGAGTGCGCTGCAGGGGGAAAATAGATGCGATCTCCTAAAAGATTAATAACACTGTTTGTTCACCAGCTCTGCATTGCTCCTGTTTAAAAGCTTTCTGTTGGAGTGATTTATACCTGACCCCTGAACTCTTTGAAACAGGAGCCGAAGAACTTGGAGAAAATGGAAAACAGATCAGAGAAAGACTTTTCAACAAAAATTTGCCATAAATAAACTGTGAGCGAGCAGAAAAGCCCTCAAAACTCTCATACAACAAATAGGAGTCAGAAGATTACAAACATTTTTAAAATTCAAACTAATCATTTTGAAACATATCTGTACCCTTCAACTTGCAAAAGTTACACAAATTGTGAGGGAATCTTTTATCCACAGTCACATTTTAATTTTCATTTGATGAGACTATTCTTTTGTTTGCTTCCATGTATGGAATCACAGTGATGCCAAAACTATACAATCATCTTTAACATTTTAACAAATAGCTGAAAGGTTTTGGGTGAAACCTACTGGCATTAAGAAGTATTCATAATTTCATTCACTTTGACAGAACCTCTAGCTCTGTAAATATAATTAGTCCTACACAACCTTTTTAGAGATTTTAGTTTCACTGGGTTGCCTTCTTTAGGAAAAAAGTTTTCTAAAACTCATTTTTTCAGATGGACAACTTTTACCTAAATGTGTTTTCTGCAGTTAAATGTTATTTCTATTTTGGCTTCAAAAACCTTCAGGATGTAACATCACAAATCGGCAGGCCCCACCCTTTCACCTAGTAACCCCGGGAATGCCCAACCCGTTGCTTAGAAACCCCAACTAAGCCCAGCCCCGTCACTTAGCAACCCAAGCTGAGTTCCGGAACGTTTGGTCAGTTGCTTTTACCGCTATATGTGTTGTAAAATGGCTTTTATTAACGAAAAAAATGTAATGAACATGTTTTGTATGGCCCATAAAAATATTCTAACCTGATTACGGAAGCATAATAGGTCAGCTTTATGTATTTTTAAAAGAAAGTATTTACATTTACTCAAATAAAAAAAGGTTAATGCGGAGTCAGGTAGTAGATTTTTGTCTGTTTATTTGTACTTTTACTTAAGTACAGTGTTTTACTTTCTCCACCACTGTAGGTTTTTGAGGAAAGTGCTTACTTTGAAGTGGAATCTGAAAAACGTGTTTCAAAACTGATGTGTTTGGCTTCGTAGGGTCGACAAATGTTAATCAGGTTCTGGAGTTCTGTAGGCTGTGGAGGTCGAGTCGAAACCCCAAAGGAAATCAGCCCAAGACTTTCTTTTAGTTTCTGCAGGAAACACGTCAAGTGATTGTTGGAGCTGATTTAAAGACATCTGTGTTTATTAGTAAGCTTCGTTCATGACGGCAGAGAGAGCTACCGTACGTTAACAAGACACGGGTGGAGCCAAAAGAGTGAAAAATTTTTAAAAAGCAGAATTTATCTTGTAAAGGTTAATTGGAAAATTTGTGAAAGTGTAGCTCTCAGAATGTTTTAAATCCACCCTTTGTTCGTTTTAATAGGGGTGAAATGATTTTATCCCCCCTGCTTGAAGGGAAGCACTGATCTCACAGCATGTTAAGGGTCAGCGAATACAATCAGCAAGCTGCATAAAAACACAAAAAGCATTAATCACATCAGGAACGTGGTCGGCATGCGAATGAGCTTCAGTGAAATTCAGATTTATCTAATAATTGGATTTGTATTTGCTGAGGGAAATGGACGTGCTGCGTGAAAGCATTCTTTTTATTATGAGTCGCTTTGCCAGTGCGCCTCTCCAGACAGATCTTATCCGGGCAGCCGGCAGGTTCAGGACAACAAGAGGAGCTGGAGGGGAGGGAGCCAGCGCGGATGATTAATTATTAATGCCAGTCAGCGTCTCCCAGACATCATTTTTACTTTCTTGCTCTCTCGAAGCCCCGCCGCAGGAGGAAAAACCCCCATCCCCACTGCAGTCCAGATATAGGGATCCTTCCGGAAGGGCAGCGCAGAGGACGGCTCCAGTTGGAGGCACACGCTGCAAAAACACAATGTTACCAAGTGATTTTGGTCTAGTTTCTGTCGCAAATATCTTAGTACGCTTGAAATAAGACAAAACTAACTTAACAGTGGCTTTTCATCAAGACGTAGGAGGTTGTTTAGAGTCAATAAATCCTTAACATTAATGAAAAAGCACCTAGATTATTTCACTTATAACATTCAAGATGTTGTAGCAAAACATAACCTGTGCACTTCTGAGACAATATACCTGGAATAATTACCAAAAAGACGATTACACCGCAAAAGTACCAAATCTTACTGTTTTTGTCTAATTTGTAGTGCAAATATCTTAGTACACTGGAAATAAGACAAACTGTCTTAGAAGTAACCTTTCATCAATATATAGGAGTTTGTTTAGAGTGAATAATTCCTTAATCTTAATGAAAAAGTACTTGTTCCATTGGCAGATTACTTCACTTATACCATTTCTTCATTGTATAATCCCTGTGCAACTTTTATGATACCTTCACAAAACCTAATCTGTGTACTTCTGAGATAATATACCAGAAATAATACACAGAAAGTTACCAAAAGGATGATTACACTTAAAAAATACCAAATCTTACCAGGTATTTTTGTCTAGTTTATAGAGCAAATAGCTCAGTTACTTGGAATAAGACAAAACAAACTTAGAAGTAACTTTACAGCAAGATATGTGAGCTTGTTTTATTTCTTTTAAATTGATGAAAAAGTTCCAGTAGTTCCACTGACAGATTATTTCACTTATAACTTGTAATAATCCAGCAGTGAAACTAGAACTATTTTAACAAAATTAAGGAAATATTGCAGTGTTTCAAATTGTTTTCGCTTTTCAGATGAAGGTAAATATTTCACTTATAGCAAGACATTTTTCCCATGTTCTAAGTGAATGAAGGAACTAGCATTTTTCATCAATATTAAGGAATTTTTCGCTTAAAACAAGCTTTTGTATCTTTCTAAAAAGTAAGTCTTATTTCAACAGTACTAAAATATTTGTTCTAGAAACCGGACCAAAAATACTTGGGAATATTTTGTTTTTGCAGTGCATTGATAGAGTTGCTGCTGAACATCCAACCACATTGTATGTGATGCATCATTTAGCACAGTCTCAAAATGGATAAATAACCAAAGGCCAGTGGAGGAAAAAAAAAACTTTAATCAGTTTCAATCTCATTCAAATGTGTCGAATTGTTAGATCTCATCTGAGTTCTGCAGCTGAACATTTGCACGTGTCTCCAAGAGCCTCGGGTTTAAAAAAAAAAAAAGTGCATCCATTGGTTTGTGTTTAATTTGATTCGTCGGAGTTGCTTTTATTAATTTAAAGCCCTGCAGCCGGATATCAGCTGACATGATGAAGAAGTGAAAGCGTTGCATGTCCAGCGTCACGACGTTTGAGCGCTGTCTCAAAAATTCAGCTTGATGGGTGCAAATGCACCACTTCCTGTCCTCTGAGGTTCATTTTTCATAATTCAGCAATTGCTGGGGGGGGTATGACTCCTTAGCGGTTATTTACACATAATTATAATTCGCTTTATGGAGATGGCTTACTGTGGGATTATCAGGTTTGTTTTAGAGGCACGTTGAGAATGAGAATACCGTCTTGGGAGTTCTACCGAAACTGTGTGCCGAAAGGTATTAAAATGTATGTGACACCGGTACAAATAATTACTCTCCCCGTTTATTTACACTGGTAATTAGTGGAGCTTTGTGATAGCTTTAATTTAATAAATGATTAGAGTTTCTGTCTGCAGAATTGTGAAAGGATTGCAAACTACCTGTAGTTTCTTTATGTTGTCCTTCCACAGAGGGTGGCTTCCTTGTAATCTTTTAAATTTGTCTTATTTTGTTGTTTCCAGGATTTCTAAATATGTTTCTGAGTTTTTCTTTGGACTTTAGTAGCTTTTCTTTATAAAAAAAAGACACAATTGCTTTTCATCTGAAAGTAAAATGTGTGTAAAAGGTATGCACTGCAAAAACACAAAATTTTACCAAGTATTTTTGGTCTAGTTTCTAGTGCAAATATCTTAGTACATTTAATACAAAAACTTACTTTCAGGTAACTTTTCAGCAATATATATTAGCTTGTTTTAAGTGAATAATTTTCTTAATATTTATAAAATAGTCCTACTTCATCCACTGGTAGATTATTACAAGAAAATTTCCCCAGATTATAAGTGAAATAATCTGCCAGTGGAACTAGTACTTTTTCATCAAATAAGGAGTAACTGACCTAAAACAAGCTCTTGTTTCTTACTGTAAAGTTACTTTAAAGTTAGCTGTCTTATTTCAAGTGTACTAAGATGTTTGCTCTAGGAAAACGACCTTAGCAACTACTTTTTAGACTCCTATTCTTCCAAACCAGAAAAGGAATTAGACCAGAGGATACTTACTTATACTTATCTACCAACCCTGAATAAGAGTGTCTAGTTTATTTACTTTGGATCAACATTATTAGATTTTTCTTCTTTTGCTCTTTTGATTTGTTATTTTGTTTGTATTTCCTTTTAAACCCTGTAAAGCACTTTGTATTGCTAGAAATGTGCTATATAAATAAAATTACTTTTACCTTTAGAAACCAGACCAAAAATACTTGGTTTTAAAATTTGCATAGACAAACATTTAAATTCCTTGTCCCCATGAATGTCACATTTATTGGTTGTATTTTGGTGCCTGCATGGGAGGCTGACGGCGAGAGACAGCGCTTACTGTGCAATTAATCGTTTGGTGGGTAACATTCTGACATCTACCCAGAGACCTCTTCTTCAATTGACCTTTAGCGTCCTATTTGTTTTGCTTTGCCTCGCCTCAATTACCTTTGTTTTCATCAAACGTAATTGAGTAATTCCTGTCAGGAATAAGTGCTTGTGACAGGAAAATAGGCCACATAACAAAGCTGCAGACAGAACACGTGAACAGCTCCAGAAACACTTCTGAGAAGTATTTTAATGGCTGTGACCTGGAGACCTCTCAGAACAAACTGACTCTACTTACAGACCCTCGATGTAAAGTAGATGACAGCTTCTGCTGTGGAGCCCACTTTAAACCAACGGGACTGCAGTCCAAAAGCAACCATTATTAAAATTTATGTCCAAACTCTTTCTCAAAAGCGTGACAGTTCTTGACTGAGTGGCAGTCCGTTAATCAAGTTGGGTTTTTTTTTCTTCTTTGAGAGTTGGAGTAGTTCGACGTGAGCTGAGCGCTTAGGTTTCAGGGTTAAAGTTTAGTTTAAACCCAGTTACTCGTCTTCCTTTTCTGGCTTATTTCTTTAGTCCCTTTGTTTTAGTAGTGACAGATGTTTAGGCCTGCAGACTTGCAGGAATGTGCTCATGTGTTTAATCATGTTGGCTAGATTATGAGAGTGGTGTTGCCTGTCCTACCAGAAGACAAAGAAAACAAACATAATAGAGACATAAACAGGGACACTAATTTCTTAAACATGTTGAAAACCTCCACTGAACAGGCACCAGAGCTGTCAAACTGAATGTATGAGACACAAGTGCGTTTACACAACTGGCACTCCAGTTCTGACACAGTCACCCAAGGAATAACTCTAAAATCTCAGGCAACACTATGCAAGTGCTCTATCTGCTGAAACCTCATTAAGTTTGCATGTACTCAAAACTTTTGCTCTCTTTCAAATATTCACTGTGCTTTCTCAAACTTTTCTTCTCGCGCTCAAAACTTGTCTCTGCTCAGAGCAAATCTGCACTTCCAAACTTCTCTGCTCGCTAGCAAATCATTTTCTGCTCGCACTTGGAACAGAAAAGTACCGTTGCCTGGCAACCTCTCAGCCAATAGAGGTGAGAGGTCGTTACACTCAGTGTAACAATGAAAGTGTTGTACTGGGTGCGTTTGTGTCCTTCTAGCGGGTGTGGCTACTATTGATTGTAGCAACCTGCACCGCCCAGTGGATGGAGGGAGAAACAACAGCCTCAGCTTTCTGCTCCGTGTTACACTACACATCCGCCAGCAGTGTGCTACTGATCGCTAAGCGCTACCGATGTTAAGCAGGAGCTTGTTCACCCTAATATAGCCATTGTTTATTTGGCCATATCATTACCACATTGTCCATGCCATATTGATGCCAGCCATCTTTCTTTTTTTTTTTTTTTTTGGTTGCTTATATAAATTATCATTTTTGTCCTTAAAATACCAAAATTTCCACTTAACTTAATATTTTGGTCCGTCTGTTGATGTAAATTTTCAGCATTAAATGATTGATAGTTTGATCAGTTATTCAATACTTGAGTAGACTTTATTACCAAATACTTTTTTGCTCTCGCTTGAGTAATTTCTTGGACGGCTACTTTTTACTTTTACTTGAGTAAAAATATGTTGAAGTAGTTCTACCGTTACTCGAGTATAATTTTTGGGTTCTCTTACCCACCTCTGCTAATGACCCTCCCTCAGCAGCCAACTGTGGGCTCGTTCCTCCAGCCGTCGTTCTTTTTTGATTAGCTGTCCTTTGCGGCTGCAGATGGTAATGTTTAACGTTCGGTTCATGTCCGTCAGTGTTACGGCCCCCCCTTTGCGAGGAGAAGGGGAGTAACACGACAACCACAAAAATTCGACAGAGTCCAGGTGAATGTGAAAAAAAAAAGAGTGATTTATTTACAACAGAAATCCCAGAAGGCTCGTACAAACTGTGGGGGAGAAAGGGACAGTTAGGCGGTGCCACATAAAAGAAAATAAAGCAAAACAGGGCCTAACTACAGAATATGCTAAATAAAACAAGTAGAAAAGAAAACCCTGCTAACCTGATCTAACAAAAGTTTCATCAAAACTTTACATGGGTGGCACCCACCTACTTACCTAGTGTATTTCACAGAAACACGCCTACGTGATGGAAATGTACAGGGTACCCCAAACTTACCTAGTCCTCTAACTCCCACCACAAACCTTTACACAAAGAGCGCCAACAACAAGACATGTGTCAGCTAGCCAGCCAGGTCATGGCCAGTTCCCCAGGTGGGCTGCTTGTATAAGGCCTCCCTGGATGCTGAATGGCCCATGGGTGGAGAGGATCAATCAGGGGAGATTGACACCAGCTTCCCTACTACTTGTGAAGAGACAAACAAAAGAATCGGGGAGGGGAAAGAAAAACACAAACAGCCTGGCAGGCATGTAACAGTCAGTATGAGTTAACATTTAATGCAACAGTCAGTAAATGCGTCACGTAGAGGAAAAAACACGTATAAGTCGCAGAACCAGCCAAACTATGAATAAAGTGTGACTTATGGCCTGGGAAATGCGATTTGTTTTTCAATCCAACGACATACAAGTTAGTGGCAAGAACAGAAACTGTGGCAGCAACTTTCCTTCCTGTTTTGGTCAAACGGGACAAATTTGAGGTTTGTTTCAAGCTAACCATGTGATTTTCTGCACCACAGTAAAATTTAACACCACCACTTTCCACTGGGAAATGTACTTATTACGCTACACTGATGTGACATCTGTACTTACCAGTGGCTAAGATTTTTAGACACAGAAGGACCACGGATCAGTCGGAAGCCATAATGAAACATGTCAGCAGTTATGGAATGTATTGGTGTGACATTTAGGCTTAAAATGCGTTCCCTCTAGAGATTGGATCTTAATAATGTTGTTGGTCCTTTTCAGACCAACAAAATCCTGTGTGGTATGGAAGAAAACAAGCTTTTAGCTTCAGTCTGTTTTGCAAGAGATAGTTATGCTTTATCATCTCTTTTGCATTAAGATCTGGAGTTTCTGGAAGAATTGAAGACTCAAAGCAGATTTTTTGTTTTTCATAAGTTCATCCAGTTATAATAATATACTAACATTATTATACCTGGGCAAGCTTTGTTTGTTTGTTTGGGCACAGTTTCCAGATGTTATAGACTGCCATGTTAATCTGTTCAAACAGTAATATGCAAGTATAAGCATCCTGGTAACGTCCAGCTATCATGCTGTTCTCTAAGGATGGTGTGATGTCTCAGACATTAAAGGAGAGCTATGTTTTATTCTTCCATTTTGGTTTCTATCGCTTCTAAAAAACAGTCCAAGTACATTAACAAAAACACCCAGCCATTTTTTTTGACAATAAGTTAATGTTTTTTGTTGTTTTGAAAATGATCCGTTTTAAAAACCTTTGGAATGTAACATTACCTAGCAACCCCAGTAGAGCCCAGCCCGTTACCTGGCAACCCAAGTTGAGTTCCAACAGCTGGTTTTACTGTTGGGTTGTTTGTTGACTTACCATTCAGAAACCATTTGCTACATTTTTGTTGGTTGGGTTTAAAGAGATGAGATGCCCCAGAATAGGCAGAACTGAACTGATTAAACCTCATTATATAAGAATGACTTTGTGTGGAAAATGTGATGAAAATGTTTATCACGCAGAGACCTAACCTACCTCGTTTTCTAAGCATAATAGGTCACCTTTTAATGTTTTCATCGTGTGAAATGGTCAAATCAACACTACAACAAAAGTAAAGATGTTGTGGATATTCTAGTAGAAGTTGATAAAAGTGTCTCAAGATGTGCTTTACAAGTATAGTATTTTTAGAGGTGGTCCAATGAAGCTAAAATTGAAGTATTTGACCAAAAGGACAACCATTACATTATTAAGAAAGGGAAGAAAGTCGCATGTCGATTCAGAAAAGAAATTGTTGGCATTGTGAGGAAAGAAGATTAAGTGGAAACATTGAAGAAAGTTCTTAAGACTGAAGCTAAATCTTGGTCACAAATTGGGCTTCCAGATGGAGAATGACACAGAGCGTGTATAAAATTAGAGTGTTTTTACACCCGAGGTGTTTAGTCTATTTAAAACAAACTGTTTTATTTCTCCCTTTGGTGCGGGTCGTTTGTGAAGATGTGAGCACAGCAGTCGCATCAGAATGTGGACTAAAATTATTTTATGAAGCATTTTGTAGTCTTGGTACGATTCAAAGTGAACTGTAGAGCGATTGGTTTATGGTGTGAATGTGATTCAATCTCGACGCAACACAGGTACCAGGTGTATGATGTGAACTTGATTCACACACCTTCCTGGAGTTGTTTTTCAATATGTAGCATAAAGACAGTGGTGCAATACTGTACAAACACAAAATATTACCAAGTATTTTTGTCTAGTTTCTAGTTGAAATATTTTAGTACAATTGAAATAAGACAAAACTAACTTATAAGTAAGTTTTCATTAAGATATAGAAGCTTGTTTTAAGTAAATGATTCCTTAATGCCGATGAAAAACGTCTAGTTGCTCCGGCGGATTATTTCACTTATAACATGGAGAAAATGTTTTGTTATAAGTGAAATAATCTGTCGGTGGAATCAGTGCTATTTTTAAATCAATATTAAGGAAATATTTACATAAAACAAGCTCACATATCTTGCCTTATGTAAATGAGTGTACTAACTGTATCTTTTAGTTCACTTATTTCAAGTGTTCCAAGACATTTTCAGTAAAAAGTAGATCAAAAGTACCTGGTAAGATTTTGTGTTTTTGCAGTGTTTATTCTCCAGGTTTTCAGCCTGTTGAGAACAAGCATCTGCTTCCTGTTTTTACATTTTGTGCTCCCAAACCAGACACATCTGATCAATAAAAATATACTATGACTGGGTAAGCTCTGATGATGATGGTGATGATGATGGTGAACTTCCACAAGTCTGGTTCATCTTTGGGGATAGTTTCCAGATGTCAAAGACTGCCATGTTAATTTGTTCAAACAGTTATATGCAAATATAAACAACCTGGTAACTTCCAGCTATCGTACTGTTCACTAAGGATGGTGTGATGTCTCAGATATTAAATGTTTTTATTACTTCCTTTTGGTTTCTACTGCTTCTAAAAATCCGTCCAAGTACTTAAAAAAAAACACCCAGCCACTTTTTCACAGTAAGTTAATAGTTTTGTTGTGCGGAAAATGAGTCATTTTAAAAACCTTTGGAATGTACCGTCATAAATCAGCAGGCACTGTGCCGTTACCCAGCAACCCCAGTGAAGCCCAGCCCGTTACCTAGCAACCCCAAGCGGAGTTCCAGCACATTTGGACACATTTTATCAATAGCTGTGTCCGAATTCAAGGTCCTTCGAAGGACCAGCCTACGCAGACCGGTTCCTTCCAAGGCCGTGAATAAACTAAGACCGGAAGAGAAAAGTTGTGAATTCGGACAGGTCCAGCCTTCACCAACTGTCCCCGCCCCCACCTCAGCGTAACTCATGTTGCCTAGCAACCGTGATAGCGTGAAGCAGAGAGCAGAGAAGAATAAAAAAAAACAAACAACGGAGCTGAAGTTTGTTTTTTAGTCGCGTATTACTCCTGACTTCTGTATTATCCTTCACCTTTTATAGTAAAGGCTGTTCCATAGTAAAGAAAGAAATATGTTAGTTTGATTCTAAAATGTTCAAACATGTATAGCACATTTCTACAAAGAGTAAATATAAGCATATTATTCATTTTCAAATATAATACTCTGCAAATCTTGGATAAGCCATTACAGTTAAATAAAACGAGTATGTTTGAAGGCTTAACTTTAATCAATCAAACCGATTTGCTCAGGAATAAATGAAATACTTTAGTAAACCAAACATTTTACAACTAGATATTACCTGACTGAATAATGTCGGTGTTTCCATTCATTTGGGAAAGCTAGCGGGAGTTTTTATAGCAATGTGCCAGGAGTCAGGCGTTCTCCTCCGGTATACCGAACCTGGAGCGCCCGGCCAGCTGGCAGCTGGCTGTTAACGCAGCGGGAGCAGACATGTCCCAAAATGTCAGAGCAGGTTATGTTTTGGTGAACCGAGCAGATATTTGAGACTTTATAGTGTAATATAACAAAATATATTACACCGCCATTGTCGCTCTGCCTGAACGCCCGGTTGGGACCCGCAATGAATTATGGGATATGGTGAGCCGTGAAGGATACACCGGACCCATCCTTCATATCTGGGGAAAAGAAGGACGCATTTGGAGGCCGCATGGTTAGGAGTCTTTGAATTCGGACGGACCTTGTCGCCACACTATGACGTAATCGGTCTACAAATCCGTCCTTCAAAGGATGAATTCGGACACAGCTAATGTATGCGCTGTATAATGGCAGTATATAAATAAACGGTACTCTACACAGTATACTGTGCTGTATAATGTGTATTTACGGTACCATGTACCATATGTTTCTGGTAAATATACAGTAAATTTAGTAAATTTACCGTTTACGTAAATGGTGAATATTCCGTATAACGAAATACGGTATAAATGCGGTATATTTATATAGTATATTTACCGTGTAAATAAATTAATTTTACCATATTTATGCAATAGAATTCTGGCAACCACAACTGGTGATATTTTCCCGTAAGTTAGAGAATATTTTTTACAGTGTCTCTCCACTCCTGAGTGTGTCAGAGGAAAAAAAACAACTAAACTTTACTTGGACTTCTTGTGGTTCTCCGGTGGAACAAATCAGCTTCGTGTGATGATGTTGCAGGTCAAGGGGAAAAAATAAAAATCCCCAAACCTGAGCCATGATGGCCCGTCAGATCCCATCTGTCAGTGCGTACGCCAAACACGACCCCGTCAAACAAATCCACATGCCAGATCGCTGCAGATGAACTTCTCACATCGGCGCGGCTGTGTTTGGATGATCCGCTTTTGGCTACGCGCCTCGCTCCTGACGGACGGCTCATTTGGCTGTCAGCAAGGTGAGGCGATCCTGAGCGGTGACGTCAGGCCGGCATGTCGAGCGACGGTTCATCCCAGCAGTCGGACATGCTTTGTTAAAGTTGGTACCGGAACGTGCCTCCACATGAAAGACCGCATGTGCGCTTTTTCCAACAGATGGCAGCGCTCCGGCGGCTGGAGGAAGCAGCAAAAGATGGAGCAGGAAAGAAAAAAAAAAACAAAACAAAAAAATGCCCCGCAGTTTGTGGCTTCTCCATATTCTCTGCTTGTTTTTATGACTTTTGCTTTTTATTTACCCCTAACCGCAGCCTGGGGACTGAAACGTGGCAAACATTGTTTTTATTTGTCTCATGACACTGGTTTGATGCCAGCGCTTTTGAGCCTTCTGGCTCAGGTTTTCGCTGTTGTTATGCAGCGATAAAAATGAAAAAATCTCCCCTCTGGTTCTCATTACAGCTTTGTGAAATAGCTTCTTTAACTCCTAATGTTTTGGAACGCAGGCGCAGTTTCGTTCCTTTTTGTTTTTTTCTGCCATTTTCTTTTCAATCCTGACGTGTTGAAATCAGCCCTGTCCCGTTTCCAGCTCGTGGTTAGGAAAGCTCTCTGCTGGCGTGGCGCTCTCACATGACAATAAAGCTGGAGTATTTACTTTTGTTTTTCCTAGAGATGTGTGGCCTGGGCCTCTCTTACTGTAGAATCATCTCATAAGACTCGCTGTGGGGCCGCTCCACCTCAGCAAGCATCTGATTTCAGAGGGAAAAAAACAATAAATGCACTTTTCACCTGCTAACCCAACCTGCTCTTAGAAAAATGTTTAAATATTATCAACCTGGATTCACCTTCAAATCCCATCAAAAAAAGATAAAATTACCCCAAAATGTAACATAGCGTAGACTTTTAGTCAGAGTTGGGTAGCAACTAGTTACATTTACTTATTTTAAAGTATTTCTACTCTTACTTGAGTAAAACTTATGGATTTTCTACCAGTTGAATGAAAAACAAATGTTTTAACCAAAAATTAACCAGACACATACACACACCTGCAGTTTTTGCTAAAGTTTCATACGTTTTCTATTGAAAGAAACTAATTTGGAAACATTGGCAACACTTTATTTGAAGCGGTCTGTATAAGACTGATGTGATACCTTAATATTGATGAAAAAGTACAAGTTTCATTGAAAGATGAATTCACTCATAACAAGACATTTCCCCATATTATAAGTGAAATAATCTGCCAATAGAACTAGTTGTTCGTCAGGTGATGGAAGCCTGACTTTGTAACTGTCTTCATGTGGCTCTGGATGTTCAGTTCTCACCATGTAAAGGTTTAAAACCAATAGGATTAATGGAAAATCAACTTTGAAAAACACAGGAGGCAACACTGAGAAATGTTAAAAGAGGGAAGATTGCAAACCTGAAAACACATCCCAACTGTGACGTACGGTGGTGGCAGCAGTATCATGTGGTCTGGCTGTCTTTTGCTTGGTCCTGTGCTCATCATAGAGTTCATGGTTTATAGTTCTTTCTTATATACAATATGTCACATCCATCAAAATCAGAGTTGGGCAGTAACTAGTTACATTTACTTGAGTAATTATTTGGAAAAAAATTGCTTTTAGGAGTATTTTTACTGATCTGTGTTTATTACTTTTATTTGAGTAGTTTTACTATGAAGTATCACTACTTTTACGTTCTGGATTCTCTACCCACTGGATGAAAAACAAGCAGCATTCTGGGTAAAAACAACCTAAACAAATGTGAGTCTAGAACAAGATGGAGAAATGGCTCGTGGTGTTTTACCAAATGCAGAAAGAGATATTCTGCTAACATCTGACGCTACTCCATTTTTGTTGACATTTTGTGAAGAAGGAAGATTTTCATGTCATTTCTTTCTGCTGCAGCGCCACCACAGGCGAGGAGGGGAACAGGTTTTTCAGTTTGATTCGTTTGACCCTGTGCAGTGTGAAAACAAACCACAGCAGCTGAAAATGTAACAAATGTTGCAACCTAAAGGATTTCTGTAATATGAAGGAATCAGAGCAACACTCCAGGAATGTTTTTAATAAGGAAATAACACTATAACATCATATAAAGCTCAAAAAAGTAGATTTTTACTTGTTATTTTCCCTTTAAATCCAGATGTTTCTACCATTAAACCTCCAGCGCGGTACCATAATGCGTTCCACCGCTGCACTAAACCCACGTTGGGGTCAATGGGTGCAAAGTTCCCAAAGGTCATGACCTGCAGACTCAACATTTGCAGCCCTCTAGACCTTAAATATCCTTCAGAAAAGCTCAAGAACCGAAAATAGAGAGCGTCCAGAAGCACCGAATAATATTTATGGATCATTAATTCAAGGATTCTACGCCAATTTATAAACGCAAAAATTAATTTCTCCAAGTCGACTATAAATTATATTTCGAGATGGTGTTCTCTATAGAGTTGTATTTTGCTTGGTTGTGTTGTAATTAGTGGCTGGCATAAAAGAGGAATACATTACAAGCGAGAGGATTCGTTTGTGCAGCCACACCTGCACAAAATCTAAAGGAGAAAGTAAATTAAAAGACAATATGTTCTGTTCCTGTGATCGCAGGTGAGGAAATTAACTTCAGTGAAAGAAATAATGAAGCAAATTTCCTTTTTCTGTGGAGTAAAAGTTTTAATTGTGCCTTTATTTTCCTTTTCAGGCTGCTGTACAGCTAGAAATGAAATGTAAACAACGGTTTTTGAATCAAAAGGTTTCTATGACTCCTCTGCCTTCTTTAAATAAGTGGATCTCTCTCAAATGTCTCTGAAAGAAGACAAAACAACACAACTAAGCCAAAAGTTTTTTTTACTGCAGGATGTCTGAGAGCAAACCCAAAAGCATAAAGTGACAAATGATCCGTGTTTACAAGCTGCGAACGTCGTGAGGGAGCTCGTCACTGCATGAGCCATGCCTTTAATTCTTCTTATTTGGAGGCCGTCTTTCGTTGAATCGTTCTGCTTCTTCGACTTTCTAACAAGTTTATTTGCACGGCACATTTCCACAACAAGGCAAACTGGTTTACACCATAAAAACATGATACAGTAACAGATTATGAAACCAGCAATAAGCATTATATTTGGTCAAATACCATCATAAAGGAAATAAATATGAAATATGTTGGTCAATGTTCCACTTACTCCTAATCAAAAGCAGGGGTGGGATTTTTAGTCTGGATTTACAGGAACTCTGTGTTTCAGCTGTTTTGCAGTTTTCTGTTCCACATTTGAGAAGCATAAAAACTGAATGCTTCTTCGTGTTTCAACTGCAAAAACACAAAACTTTACCAAGTGATTCTGCCTAGTTTTTAGTGCAAATACACTTAAATAAAGATAAAACTAACTTACTAATTTTTCACCAAGATATTGGAGCTTGTTTTAAGTAGATAATTTGTTAATATTGATGAAAAAGTACCAGTTTCATTGGCAGATAAATTCACTTATACCAAGTCACTATAAAATAATCTGCCAAGAAAACAAGTACTTTTTAATTGGCGTTAAGGAATTATTTACTTAAAACAAGCTCTTACATCTTGATGAAAAGTTACTTTTAAGTTAGTTTAGTCTTATTTTAAGTGTACGAAGATATTTGCACCAAAAACTAGACAAAATCACTTAGTAAAGTTTTGTGGACAGAAGTACAGTGTGGTTCTGGTTCTGGGGAGGCAGAGCAGTACCAGAACCAGAAGACCTGAGAGGTTCTGGGAGGTTGCTATGACAACAGGAGCTCTTTAATGTAGCATGTGCCAAACCGTTCAGTGATTTATAAACTAGCAGTATTTTATAGTCTATCCTCTGAGCTACAGGGAGCCAGTGCAGGGACTGTAGATCTGGTTTTAGTCAGAACTCCAGCAGCAGCGTTCTGGATCTGCTGCAGCTGGAGGACTGGTGTTTTTAGACACTGATGCAGTAATCAATGTTACTAAAGGATGAGTTTCTCTAGATCTTGCTGAGACATTAGTGATTTAATCCTAGAAATGTTGTTCAGGTGAGAGAAGGCCGATTTTGCAACTGTATTTATGTGGCTCTAAAGATTCTGTTCTGACCATCTAAAGGTTTTAAACCAATAGGATTAATGGAAAATCAACTTTGAACGACACAGGAGGCAATACTGAGAAACGCTACAAGTGGAGTTAAAAGGTGGAAGATTATAAGGCTGAAACACATCTCAACTGTGAAGTACGGTGGTGGCAGTATCATGTGGTCTGGCTGTCTTTTGCTCGGTCCTGTGCTCATCATTGAGTTCATGGTTTATAGTTCTTATGTACAACATGTCACGTCTTTCAGATTTGGGCGGTAACTAGTTACATTTACTTGGAAAAAAATTACTTTTATGAGTATTTTTTGCGGAGCTGCATTTATTACTTCTACTTGAGTCATTTCATTATGAAGTGTTTCTACTCTTGAGTAAAATCTCTGGATTTTCTATAGTATGATGATGTAATTCCTAATTATTAAATACCTTAGGTTTTGAAAAGTATTTACCAAGTAAATACTTTTTTACTTTTACTTGAGTAAAGATATATTGTAGTGCTACTCTCACTTGAGTACAATTTCTGGGTATTCTGCCTCAATCTGATCAAAATATTCCAGAATTTGTGACACATTCTCAAAATCTTATAAAATCAACAGTGTTTTAAAGGTTGTAAACCTCTAAGAACATTTCTTCTTCTAACTGCGACCTGCTCTCCTACTGGAAAAGTGCTCATTTCTGGCTTCAGCTCCAGTTAAACCAGTTTGTGATGACTTGACTTGGCAGGCTCAGCAGCACAGGTGCTAAATAGCTGGAAAAGCAGCAAATGTGACGCAAAGCGACGGGAATATCGATGACACAGATCTAATAGGAAGAGGGTTTCATGGGATGTGAGGTAAATAGATTTTGGCTCAGTCATTCAACATGTTGCCTTTTGCTCTGTCCTCCTGCAGGTAACACATGTCAAAATGGCCTCATGCCTGCGCTGGTGCGTCCCGCACTGCCGGCCGTCCAAACCTCGCTGGGCATGAAGCCGTTCCTCCCGATCCCCCTGGACACCGCCGCGGCCGTCAGCCTGTTCCCAGGATTCAACACGGTGAGTGAGGGATTTATCTGAAGCAAGCAGAGATGGCAGGTTTCCACTTTCTGCTCCTGACCTTGAAAATACATCATGTCATCCGCTGGTTAAATATCGCTCAAACCTTATAAATTTATCATCACGTCAGTACAGAGCTGACATCTTTGTTTCTGCTTCTGTATTTTCATCAGATCTTTTAATTTGCAACTACTTTGGCCATAAATTAATCCATCTGATGATTAATCGAATAAAAACTTTGCCACATTCTACGGATTTTCATTTAGCCACATAAGCCTTTTTATACCATATGAGAAGTAGATTAGAGGATGAGAGTAAATAACTCAATAATAATAAGAAAATAAACATTTTATAACACAGCATTCCTTTAGTAAATTTGAACTGGGTGAAGCTAAAACCACCTCTTGGGAAGTTATTGGTAAAACATATTTATAAACAAAGTTGTTTTTATCTAAAATGCAAAACCTATATATATTTTATACAGATCATGTATGAATAATACAGGATCTGTAGGATACTTATTATTTGAATAATAAGTAAATTTACTGCGTTGTTTTGTGACTACGATCAAGTTAGAATGTTTGTATGAACTTTTTATCTTTGACGCGTTTTCTTCAGCGGTGGAGTTTTGTGCAGTGAAGCCTTCAGTTTTAAAAGCTTTATTTATTGTTTTCATGGGGAAATCAATAAATAAAATTTGAAAGTCTTGCTGAAGATCTCTGTAAGTCCTCCTCTTTTGGAAGGAGCACTTTATTTATTTATGTTTTTACTTATGGAATATCTCCATAAATAAATCTTTTTTTTGTGTGAACTGAACTACATGGTCCATTGCCATTTGTAATTTCTTGCAACAGTAAGTAGTTTCGTGAAAATCTTTTCTTCTGTGTGATACTTTGACGAGGAGAAATCTTTTTATATGCCTCTAATTAATGTTAAAACAGCTGGTATTGATTTGGGAAGCTTTGTAAACATTGATTTCTGTCACATTCTTTTTTTATGTGTTCATTTCTCATTTCCTGATTTTATTATTTTTACCTATAACTGCATTTGATGTGGTTACATTATGTATGTAGTGGGATCATAAAGATAAGTGACTTAAGACTCGACTAACAACTGAGACTTAACTTACATTCCTGGTTTCAGACTTTAGTCTTATTTATATGTTTTTATCTCGTTACTTTGAGAGGAAGTGCTTGATTATTGGTCGGTGCAAGAGTGGTTTATGTGCTCTTGATATCAATCAGTTCATGTAAGCTGTAGCTTAATGAGCGCATTGGATTGTTTAGGTAATAGATAAACGTAGCTTAGCTTCACTGCTAGGCTAGCTGTAGCAAAAGGTTCCAGCTGGTATTATCAAAGAAAAAGCAAATGAGAGAACGTATACTTTTTTTATTTTAAATATTTTTGTAACTTGCACCTTAAAGTTGAACATCTTTGCTATTTATAATTGAGAACAAAACTAAGTTACCAGAAGAAAACCCTTCAACCCAAATAACTCTTTATTATTGTAACGGTGACCTATTACTCTTCCTTCAAGGGGTTAGGATAGATCTGTGGTCCATAAGAAATATATTAATTCCTGTTTCGGCATAAAATAATTCTTCGATAACAAGATTTTAGTCTGCCTGTTTCAAGCTGCTTTCAGAATGGGCTGTTTTACATGCTGGAACTCTGCTAGGGGTTGCTAGGTAACGAGCTAGGCTTGGCTGGGGTTGCTAGGTAAAGCTCTGGGGTTGCTAGGTAACGGTGCAGTGTGACTCAACAAGCAGGAGGTTTTTTAAACAACTTATTTTCCAGACACCAAAAACTTTAACTTGTTGCCAAAAAAGGAGCTGGATGTTTATTTTTAAGGACTGTTTTTAAAAGCAGTAGAGACCCAAATGGATTCATAAAAATGTGCAACATGTGAATTTTGCATAGTAGATCTCCTTTCAGGTTTGATTAGATGAAGGCACTCTAGCAGGTTTTGAACTTTAATGCTCTAAATTTTGCTCTGATGTAAAATGTTGAGTTTAATCAGTTTTTTTATTTTTATTTTTTCAGATTTGGTTTATTATGTGGCGCCAAATCATATCAAGATTTCTCCTTCTTCTATGCATCTGCTGTTGATAATCTTTCATTAGTTTTTTTTTGTTGTTGTTGATATTCTAACTATGGAAACCTCCTTAAACACAGACGTAACATGAGGCTGAACCTCGCTGAATTCATGACCATTCAGAGTGTTTGGATCGATTTCTGTCTCGTTTTGAAAGTCAAACGTTATCAGGAGGAAATATGTGTCGCGACAGCTTAAATCAGCGAGGTTATCAAAAGAAAGATGGCTCCTCAAGGAAGAGCAAAAAAACGCAGATAAAAGGCTAAAAGTTTCTGTTTAAATTTAAGGGATTAATTTAAAAATCTGTTGGAAAGCGAGGGTGAAATATGGAGCACAGCTGGTTGGAAGTGGGAAGGAATACAGAGATGAAAGAGTGGGAGTGGGGACGTCACAGAGAAGTAGCACAATAGCCCAGGAGAAGACGGATTGTTTCTGTTTCATGGGAAAGTTCAGGATCCCTCCGCTGCCTAATCTGTATTTAACAGACTTCTCTCCAGATAATGAGTAAAACACTGCAAGCCCTCCAAATGGTGCAGGATTAACACAAAAAAATCACCTCTGGGTTTCATGCGCACACAGACACTTGAACACACCACTCTTTATCTTTCACAGTTACTGTTTCATCCAACTTTAGGGTTTTTTTTTTTTTTCTTTTGTCTTTTGCTTTCCAAACTTTCCTCACAGTTCCAGATTTCCGAATGCAGCTCATTCTCTGCGCCTCTGACACGAGTCTTAAACCGGGGACTGATGTGTCGCACAGACGTGAGGATAACAAGCTGTGGAAAAAAGAAATCAAAAGCTGAAGAAACTGAATCAGGTCATATAGGAAACATCAAGGTGAAGGAAAAAGATGATATATAGTGTTATTGAGGTTTTTTCTTTTTCAAACTTCCATTCCTGCCTTTCTGGGTTGAAAATAACTTTTTTGGACAACAATTTCTTCTTGCTTTGGATACTGTGTATAGTTGGATGGATTTTTCACCATACATTATTCCCACAAGTCTGAATCAGAAGTGATCCGCGCCACTGAGCCGCCATCTTGGTAGGCAGCCGTAGTGCAAACCATAAATGATTCAAAACCAACAAACAGAAAGTACGTTGACACTCTAGACCAAATTATGTTTCAACAAAATCACTGCTCTCTCTATCGACCAATATGAGACAGAGAATGTGGCTTTCTTACTGTTGTCATGGCAACTCCATAGCAACTGTCAAGGCAGTTAGTTATGGACACCTACCAAGATGGCTGTCGGCCACAAAGTTCCTGGAAGTGTGATGTCACATGAGAACTATGTGACCTTCATACTTTGCTATTGTGATGATGCGTAACCGTAGCAACAGGGTGGTTTACAACAGGGAGCAGCTGATTAATATGGGAAAGGCTGAAATAAAATAACAGTTACTTAATTTACCTTTAGGATCAATAAAGTATTTTTGAATTTGAATTGTATGTATAAGAAAAACAAAGGGAGGAGTAAATTTCTGTCAAAAAATCTCAGAAATCTTCTGGAGAAAAAACTGAGAAATTTTGAAAAGTGAAAAGTTTGCGAGAAAAATATGATCAGAAATGTTCAAGAAAAAACTTGGAAATTTGTCACAATTTCAAAACATTTCTAAGTCTTGTGTTTTTTTCTACAAAAAAGACGAAAATTCAAAATTCAGAAAAGTCAAACATTTCTAGAAAAAACTCAGATTTTTTAGATCAGTCTCAGAAATCTTCTTGAAAAACCTGATAATTTTTAGATTAATCTCAGAAATGATCTTGAATAGAAGAATGTCCAAATCTTGTTTTTTCTACAAAAGAAGAAAATTTATGAGATTAAAAAGTCAAAAATTTGCTAGAAAAAGATCAATCTCATATATATGTATGTTCTTATTTTCTTAATAGGAAAAATAAGAACATTTCTGAGTTTTTTTCTAACCAATCTTTAACTTTTAAACACAGATATTTCCAAGTTTTTTTTCCAGAAAATTTCTCAGTTTTTATTTTGCTGCAAATTGGAGATTTTTGGCAAAAATATACTCCTGACTCACTTTTTCTCTTCCATCTCGCATGGCCCAAACGCGCCGTCGTACTTAAGAGCTGCGGATTGAAAACCGTAAAACACATGAAGCAAATCATTGTGCGTTTGTGAGGCCCAAGCAGCGCATTAGATGCTGGAGATTTGTGATTGTGCTGTAATCGTGCACAGAAACCGCGCAGCTGTTTGACCGAGCGGAGCGGATTCTGTGATTTACAGATCTTTCCATCTGCACTCCCCTCTGAAAGCAGACGCTTTACATCGGCTGAGATGAGGTCACATTTGCTTACGTGCCTCCAGGGCTCAATAAACATTTATGTTCCCCTGTTTCTTTTTGAAAAATAAAAGAAAAAACACGATACTATCCTGATGATGACAGTTCTTCCATTAACGCACCGCAGGAGTGAGAATACACTTAATCATGGCAAGATACATGCTATTAAATTCATTTTTCATGTGTTGGGAAGAGAAATGAGGGAAAAAACAGAGGAAATGGTGGAAGCGCGTCCGCACCTGCGTGAAATGACAATAATACCAAAGTCTCTTGTCGAAGCGCTGCACAGTCTTGTTCTGGGATGAGTGACAGACAAAAATCAGGGAGTCCATGGCCAGAGGCGGAGAATGGATGTTTGTTCTCGCGCTCTCTCTTTTCCCTTTGCCCCGGTGGGGCACCGCAACACAATAAAATACTGCAGAAAATATGACTGCAAGCCACAGAAGAAGACTTGAAGCATGTAAGTGCATGTGTAAAGAGAGCAATGAGGTGGAAAGCTTCTTTACGAGGAGTTTTCGGTTTGAGAAGAACAAGCACAAAGGCAAGGCGGGAGCAGCTGGTTTGGTTTTTCCTGCAAACTCTACTGCCAGCACTCCAGTTTTTTTAAATTTTATTTAGATGAGCACATATTTAAATAGTTACCTATTTGTTCGTGCACTTGTGGCAGTTGTGGCCCCGGATATAAGAATGTTTTATGAGTGTCTTTAAAAAAATAACACATTTTATCCAGAAAAGTGGGTTAGTAATTAAAAATAAAGCAACCAGTATAAAAAGAAGAGGTCCAAGTTCAGTTGAGTTGTATAATTCAGCAAACTGAAGGCCTGTCATGGTAACAAGTTGATCTGGACGATAAATTGTCCCAGAAGTTACGTTTTACAGCCATTTTCATCTAAGTTAGTGGTAATAATGGCAAGAACATATTCTCAAATATCAATAAGCTTTGAATTATAGCGAACGTTTATCACTGGAACTGGAAGATGTTTTAAATATCCAAAATAAATAAACAAAACAACAAATAAAATGAATTATGAAGCCTCTGTAAACAAAAAAAGGATAGTTGAGACCAACCATGCATTGTTCCAATCCAATGAACAATCCAGTCACCAAGCGTTGGATTGTTCACCCACTAATAGGGAACGTGAGCTGGGATTGAGACAGGTTCGTTTTACCCTACTGATAATGTGTTGCTGCTCAGGATTGCTGTTTGTGGTAGAAAGAGAAAAACGATAAATAATGCAAAAGGAAATGATTGAATTTGTTTTAATTCACCGTGCGATTAGTGAGTTATAGCGACTGGCACAGTAAAGTGCAAAGTGTTTATGCTCGTTTTTCCTTCTTTCATAAGAAAACGTTACCTTTTGGTTGGGATGCTAGGCAGTTAAATCCTGCAGCTGTACGGCTGTATGCACTTTCATTTAAGTAGAAAAACAAAAAAATATATATTATTTTATTTGTTTGTCATCTAACCCTCTTTACTATTAATGAAATTATGGAGAAAAATTGATCTTTTGTGTCAAAACGTTTTGCACGTAGCGCACACCTGTTTGAGTCTCTGGGATGGGAACGCCAAAACGTTATTGGTCAGTTTACTTTTGTTTATTTGCTTGCTTGGTGTTTTTTCTGTGAGCTAAAAATGAAAGAGCGGAGTTTGATCCCTCCCGTAGTTCTGAGAACGGCCGTTTGGATTCCGCCTGAGCTTTTTACCGTGTGTGCAGTTCTGGCGGGGTCGTCGGTTTATGAGCTTTTTTTTTTTCCTTCTTGGTTTTGCGAACTGAAGAGCTGATGGATCACCCGCTTGTCCCACCGTGACATCTGCTGCGCTCCTCCAGAGCGCCATGCTAAAACTGGGGGTTAAACAGTTAAATCTAGTTGAAGCATTCGCCAAAAGGTAGGCTTTGCTTTCTTGTCTTTAGTATTTAGTGTAATTTTGTAAAATAAATAAATAGATAAATTAAAATAGGTCTGCTGTTTTAGTGGTCCATGCGCATTACGAGGGTGTATTTGCGTGGTTTAGGTCTGTGCTGGTTTTGTGCGACACGATGCACGTTGGAGATGTGGTTCTGCTCTTGCAGGTCAGGTCCAGTGATAGTTTTGTCCTTTCACTCCAATAATATCCTGCAGACGCCCCTCGGGGTCCTAAATGGTCCACTTTTGATTAATAAAAACAGAAACCTACAAACTCGGATCAAATGGATCAAACTGTAGCTTTTTGAAATGAACTAAACTGACCAAGGAAGAGTAACGCCATTCTGCCTTTCACCAATGATATGTCAATAATGAATAATCAAATCCACACACATATTTTATGCATTATAGCAAGAACCTGCTCAACCTTTAAGATTGCACTGTATTGCATCAGCTCCAGAATTAATTGAAACCGGTCATAACAACAAGGAGAGTGGAGAAAGTAATTGGTTTTGAACTGGAAATGTGATCGGGAACGAATTGTTTGTCAAATAAACTCCGTGGTTGAGTCTAAGGAAGGATCATGGTGTTCCAGCGGGGAGTGTTTTTTGTTCTGCAGAGAGAAAAATGAATTGAAACGGTTCTGGGAGCCGCGGATGAGGCAGATTAGCGCAGCTGGAGGTTATTCCTAAACAGTTTTCATTCTTATCACATGCAGTAATGTTTTAAAGCCTCAGAGGAGAGCTACAGGTCAGACAGCCTGATGCCATCGTGACGGAAACTGTGTTCAGCTTTTGGTATTTTCTTGAGTGTGCACCGGTAGAAAGGTGGCTTTTTTAGTCTCACTTATGTGCATTTTGTTTTAAATACAGTATCTGCATATTAAAACTTGTCTGCAGGGTTTTCTCTGACATATTGGAGTCCTGATAAAGAAGTGACATGTAATTTTTTCTCAGAGAAGTAGAAACTAAATATATCCACTGATATCCTGATCCAAAATCTTCCTGAATGCACCTACTTTAGATTAGATTGCCCATGACATTACCATTTTCTCTGCTTATTTTTGCACTGCGTTTGTTCATTTATGGACCCAGATCGTTTGTTCTCATCTACCTGACAGATTCTGGGCTCACGTTTCCACGTCTTGCAGTTTTATCAAAGCATATTCCCTTCAAATTCATCCCAAGTTTCTGGCCCTGCAGCGACACGAATCAAGAGTCTGGATCTTAACAAGTGACAGAGCAGAATATTCATGTCAGAGCGTCTGAATCTTAAAGGACATCTAAATCTAGACAGTTAATCAGAACATATCTAATGCAGCTGGAATTTCTATTTCTTTTTTTTTTTTCTTTACTTCAAATGTGATATGTATAGGATATTCACTGTGAAAACACAAAATCTGACCATTTTTGGTCTAGTTTATGCATCAAATAGACAAAACTAGCTTGCAAATAACTTTTTAGCAAGACATAGGAGCGTGTCTTAAGTTAATAATTTCTTAATATTGATGAAAAAGTTCTTGTTCTGGCATTTTATTTCACTTTTAGGAAAAATGTCTTGTTGTAAGTGAAATAAAATGCCAATGGAACTGGTACTCTTTATGAGAATTAAAGACTTATTGTCTTAAAAAGCTCTTGTCTCTTGCTGAAAAGTTATCTGCAAGTTAGTTTTGTTTCCAAGTGTACTTATTTGTAAGCAATATTTTAACATGACACAGGACGTTGTTTTAAGTAAATAATTCCTTATTAATAATTAAATGGCTCGGATTCCGCTGGCAGATTATTTCACCCTTTGTTGTAAGTTACATAATCTGCCATGCAACTAGTACTTAAGGAATTAATTACTTAAAAAGCTCTTATTTCTTGCTGAAAATTCATTTTCAAGTTGGTTTTGTCTATTTCAAGTTTACAAAGATATTTGCAACAGAAAGTAGACAAAAACTCAGAGTCAGCACTGCAAAAACACAAAATCTTACCAAATATTTTTGGTTTAGTTTAGTCTAGTATCTTTCTATACTTGAAATAAAACAAAGCTAACTTACAAGTAACTTTTCAGCAAGTTATAGGAGCTTGTTTTAAGTTAATAATTACTTAATATTGATAAAAAAAAAAACGTGCTGGTTCTGGAAGACTGTCACTTTTTGGAAAAATATTTTGTTATAAGTGAAATAAAATGCCAATGGAACTGGTACTTTTTTTGACTTAAATTTTATCTTGCAGAAAAGTTGTTTGTAGGTTAATTTTGTCTTGTTTCACGTTTACTAAGATATTTGCACTAGAAACTCGACTAAAAATGCTTGGTAAGATTTTGCGTTTTTGAAGTGAAGGTTACAATATGCGAAATGGAAAGGAAAACAGACAAAACAACTATCATAAATTAATGTGCATTTAGTGTTTTTTCATTGCGTCGTTGCTTCAAAACTCAGACTTACCGAATGTTTTTGATCTAATTTTTATCTTAGTTTTGCCTTATCCCAAGTATATTAACTTGTATGTAACATTTCAGCAATCTATAGGAGCTTGTTTTAAGGAAATAACTCCTTAACATTGATGACAAATACTAGTTTCACTGGCGGATTATTTCACTTATGACAGGAAAACATGTCTTGTTATAGGTGAAATAATCTGCCAATGGAAGTGGTATTTTTTCATCAATATTAAGGAAATATTCACTTAAAACAAGCCGCCTTTGAGTTAGTTTTGTCTTTTTTCAAATGTTCTAAGATATTTGAAACTAGATTAAAAATACTTGGTAAGGTTTTGTGTCTTTGGCATATTTACAGTGGCCGGTTTTGCAGAAAAGGGAAAAAAAAGAGAGAGAAGGCTTTGAAGAAGTTTTAGAATTGCTCTGCAACTTTCAATTGATTCAGTCGCAGAACACTTATTGAAATTGCCACCTTGAAAGAATTGAAGCACAGCGAAGAGGAGAATGAGAGGAAACCGAGGGGAAGAGGACCGGGAACAGGAGAGTTTGAGAGTGTAATGAAAGAGAAAACTGAGAGGAGGAAAAGTGGTTTCAGCTTAAAAGAGCCGGGTGTTAGACGGATCCGATCTGTGTGTGCGTGTGTGTGTGTGTGTTTTGAGTTGTCCTTCTTTGGTCCTGAAAATAAGATCAATCCCACATGGAACCTACATTTGTCTCAGAGAAACAATACAAACTCCATTTCCCCCCGCCGAGTAATCAGGAATGTGATTCATCGATTCTCTGCTCAGATCTGCACGGTGGGAAATTGCTTTGTAGTCCTGTGACACGCCGGCCTCTCTCCTGCACTCCCGACTCCTTCGCAGCCCAGTCAGTGTTACTGTCACCGGCTTTAATGGAAATGTGCTCCTTGACAAAGCACATAACACGGCAGGTCCAATGGCTCTTTTGTCCGTTTGAGAAAAGCTTTAACGCGTTTTCTGAGTATAAACAGTGTTAGTTGTCTGACAGCTGTCTGACATTCACCTCTGAGTCACTGTATTTAGATTAGTTTAGTGATGCAGGAAGGCAAATTGAGCCTTCAACGTGACTCTGAAAGTTAGGATTTCTCCGGTGACCCCCAGTGTTTTGATTTCTGGTGTCTGCTGAAGATGAATGCGGTTCATTTCAACTGTAGGATTCAGGATTCGGCAACAAGAAAGACACAGAAGAGTGAGTCTTTTTGGTCTACTGTCTAGTGCAAACATCTTAATACACCTGAAATACGACAAAATTTACAAGGAACATTTCAGCAAGATATTGGAGTTTGTTTTAAGTCAACAATTCCTTAATACTGATGAAAAAGTATGAGTTCTGCTGGCAGGTTATTTCACTTACTACATGGGAAAAAGACCTTTTTATAAGGTAGATTATTTAACTTTAGATGCTATTTCTTTTTTAAAATCAATTTGGAGGAATTGTTTACTTAAAACAAACTTCTTTCTGCTGCTTAAAAGCTACTTGTAACAAAATTTAGTCTTGGCTGGACAGTAATCTACTAACTCGCTCTCTGGTTACCTAGCAACTCACTCATTCTTTGGTTACCTAGCAACATCCTACTGTGTAACTGGTGCAGAAGCAGTTTAAGGTGATTTATAAGTTCTGTAAAAAAACAAAAAACAAAGTTGTGGAGTGAAAACTGAAGACTATGAGCCGTTCCTACCTCTAGCATTAGTATTTGTTTTGGTTGTATTTACCCAGATTGCCTTGCGCTGTAGTCCGCTTCCTGCTTTTGGAACGGTCACCGTTATTACAAGAATAAAGTCATAAGACGACTTTATCCTCGTAATAGACCTTTTTCACGCTTCCGCGTTTTAAAGCGGATGTGGGGTTTGACAATTTCCGGTGGCTATAGTGTTAGCATTAAAAGGCTAGGAAAATGGCTCAGTCTCGGCGGAGTTGTTTTTGTTCAGTCCCTGGTTGTTCGTGTGCTGGCAAATTAAGTAAGGATGATGAAAAGGACCGGAGAAGAAACATTTTTCTTAGAGTACTTGAAATACAGCCAATAAAACAGGAAGTACCCCAGCCCTATCAGATGCAGCTTCCGGTTGTCGTGAAAAAGGTCTATACCATCCAGTAGGACAAAAACACTAAATATAAAGCTTTAATGGGGTGGGTTTAATTAAACAATATTAAGTCACCTTTTGTTGTAATGGTATCGAGCCCATTTATTAATCATTTTGATTTAGACACAAACCTAATCAAAATATAGAAGAAACACCAGCTAAGTAGCAAAACTCAGCAACAGATAAAGGAGGTCACTAACTTTATCTTATGAAATGTCCTTGTATACAATTAATACTGGGGCACTTTGTCTGACATGTCAAGCAATGGTCTTTAAACCACAGAATTTGTATCATGAAACATTTTAGCAGTTTTTAAACTGTAGGATGTTAAGATACAGGACTTGTATACCTTGATTCTAATTACCAAGCCATTCTTAGAAGGGAGACTGGTTTTAAGTTACATATTACTTCTAAATGCTGTGACTTGAACTTCTGAATTTCTATTATTTATTGGTTTGTTTTTATGTTTTTCATATTACAGAACTATGTTAATAAACTCTTCTTCTTATCTAATTGTGTAGTTTCTAAATACATCACCTGCTTTGCCCGTCTTTGATGGTGTCTTGTTTTGTAGATTATGTTGTACATAATAAATGCATGTGTTGGGAGAGCTCATACCTTCTCGCAGTGGAATTGTAATGAGGATGTACCTCTCCTCCCTGTCATGAGCAGCATGCATACCTGGGGAACAGTGGTGACAAGACAAGCTCATATTGTCAAATAATACCTTCCTTTGTCACAGCTCTATCTTATTACACTACCAAATGGGCATGTTGACTTCAGGAGGTGGATACACATATAGTGGGGGTAGTGGGGGATCTACTGTCTCATCTGTCTTCATTAAAGTCACAGCAGCAGTGGGAGAATTGGAAAATCAACATAGACAGTGCTGCTAATTTATGTATTCATCACTTTTGCTACATGGGATGCTTTGTTTTGTCGATGTGAAGCCGTAGCTGAATAACTTCCAGGATTCACTGGAGCCTGCTTCTTTATTGGAAATGGTTTTATTTAAATATAAATATGTGTACAAAGGTACAAGCAACAATAGCTCATTTCTAGCAAATAAAATTCTTAATACATTAATATAAGAATGAACAAAGAAATGGCAATTAGTTGTGTTCAACTGAAAGAAAATGAGCATTTCAACTGCA
Organism: Girardinus metallicus; assembly: GCA_903067095.1. Classification (NCBI taxonomy): domain Eukaryota; kingdom Metazoa; phylum Chordata; class Actinopteri; order Cyprinodontiformes; family Poeciliidae; genus Girardinus; species Girardinus metallicus. The sequence goes on from CAEGAE010056614.1 coordinate 68,436, forward strand.
TTCGATGATTGAACAACTCTGATGTGAAATTCTGTGCCATAAAAATAAAACAACAAAAGACAGATTACATATGTATACAAAGATACTTTACAATAGAGCAGCTCACAAGCTGTACTTTAAGGCTTATATAAAATATAAAAATAAAAGACAAGCAATGATGTTGACCTCCTCTCTTTCAGCAACATTTTGTTCTCTCGTCAGGCTGCCCTGGCACTAGCTCGCATAGACAAATGGCAGTACAGAAAACATCCAGGTTGTGAGACGCAATGGGATTGGGTGCGGAGAATCCGATACGCTCAAACATGAAATGGAGATGAATATAAATGCTGAAAATTTGTCACAAGACACATCGTTTGCATGCAACAGAGAGAGAGAGAGAGCAAGAGCCGTTTGTACAGATACGCAGTGTTTCAGGGTAGTACTGGTTCTTGTAAACATGTTGAGACAATTCGATTGAGTTGTAAAACTTTTAAACGGTCCACTTTAGGACCACCACTGATGCATCACTTATCCCGTCTGAGCCTCCAGAAGTTGACGTCACGTTCAAGTGTGTTTAATGTTCAAGATTGCCAACATTTCCCTCAGCACCACTTTTGATTGTTCTTTTAAGATCTTACCATTTGTTTTACAATCAGAAAACAAAGTTGTTTTTTTCTCCAAGCGTTGGCCCATACTTTTCCCTATACAGTTCTTTCCATCTTTGGAACTTCATGGCCTAACCTTGTCCAACTTGTACATCATAGTTAATATATACTGTACACACATTCTCCTTGTATTTCTGTGTTATCCGTTGGAGAACAACACTTTGATGTCCAAAACCTGTTATTATCATAAGACGCCTCAGGAACACAGCTAAGTTCAGATGTATTCCGATGATTACGCCTCATACAGTACAGCGCCTGCAGCACTTGTTGGTCAGTACAGCTAGCCTGTTGTGCAGTATAGGATAAGCCTGTCTTTGTCAATAGCTGTCTTTTGTTAATGATAGAAACACGAATGTGCTTAGAATTGCTTTCACATGCCAACAAGACACCAAATGACAGACAATAAAAGGCTGTTCATATTGTTTTTTTTTTCTTTTTCCTTGAACATGTTTTAGCTTTGTGAGATCTTCTTTCCCAGTCTCCATGAGGTCATTTTTGACATTTAGTGTTCACTCAAAGTTAAGTACTGGAATGCAGGTTAAAGGATATGCCAGCTGAGATGTAGCATTGTTCCAGTTGGCCATTTTCATGTTCAGAAAATTAAAACCTGGTGAGGTATCACACACTGCTAGATTTTCCATCTTGGCATCCATCACAGGTTATCCCAAGACTGTCCACGCAAATCCTTGCAGGACCATGTGAGTAAACAAAGTCTCTTTTCATGTTAGTTCAACCACAAATGTGGCATCTACTCACTTCTATTTTGCTGTTAAAATTTTTTGTGTTCAATCAGACATGAGTCTGCATGCGTTGAGTCTGCCGGCCATAGTCAGACTGCTGGGAGGACACTTGAGAGGAGGCGTAGGAGAAACGAGATGAGCTCGATACCTTGCTGGCCTGATCTGATTGGTCGTATGCATCAACCTTCTCGTAGGAAGCTGGCTTGACGTAGCTGGTGAAGGCACGACCGTAGGTGGCAGGAAGGTAGGCTGAGCCACTGTAGAGGGGATCTGTGGGATATATAGTAGCTGTTTGGGTGGGCGACTGTGGCTGCTGCTGCTGGGCTGGTGGCTGCTGTTCATACGAAGATCGACTCACAGTATTAGTGGCGTATCGATGGGAGAACTCGTAGATACGAGGCTGAGAGCCATGCTGGCCGTACATGGGGCTTGGAGAAGGCAGTTGTGACGGTGTGTAGACTGGCCGGGAGTTGGGCACGTACTCTGAGAAGCCACTGTTGCGGATGTGACGGTCATCATGGCCCCTGACATTGTAATATCCATTGGTGGGGTCCTATGATTAAGACAGAGGGAATGCAAATCAATAATGTCAACTATGTACAAAATGTTTTGTTCATGTCCAAAGGCTGAAAAAACAAAAATGTGCATGGTCCTTTACAAAAATATTCAGATCCCATGAACTTTTCCATATTTTTTCATGTTATAACCACAAACTCTTGTGTTGTAGATCAGTTTCACTACCTCTGCAGCCTGAAACAGGTCTTTTCAACTAGAACCTACTCAGCACAACTCTGTTTTAATAGAGTAAATAAATATTATTTATTGACCCACGGTGGGGAAAATTAGGTGCAACAGCAAAATGATTTTCCCCTTTAGCTATGTGATAACATGCTGTTTTTATTTGTGCTTGGGCTGAAAAGGCAACATCATGACAATGGTGGTGGGAGTTTGTCCAGAAATTGGTGGGTTGCCAGGTTGATCCCTACTCTGTCAGCCTGTCATTGTGCCCTTGAGCAAGACAGCCTCCAGGGCAGCTGTGGCTATTATCCAGTCTACTGAACACCCCAAATTATTACGGACAAGATAATGAAATTATTCAAGTTTGTGGTCGCATAATAAAATGTGGAAAACAGGTATGAACACTTTTGCAAGCCACTTTACTTGCTATACTGAAAGTGTCTTTTCAAGTCTTAAGTTTTACCTTGATGTCCGATCTTTCGTCATCCTCCTCCTCCAGGAGGTCACTGTGTTCTGTGCGAGATGTCCCTGGAGACTCGCTGCTGTTGGGAGCCTGAGGGAAGACCAAGCATTTCTAAAGAATTACAAGAACGAACAAGACCTTGCTTGAATAGGAACAAAAGAAAAGTTTGAAGTTTCTGCTTCAATGTTAATGTAACCCCTGTCTTTCTAGCTCCCATCACTGTCTGACACAGAGAAGGTAAAAAAGAAAAAGAAATCAAACTTACCATTGGTTCTTTGACATCCTCCTCATCATCATTGCCACGAGTAGCGTTGTGATCACTGTGAACAATCTGAACCCTGATATCACTCTTGGAAAGTCGAGTGCATCTCTTACCTGTGGGAATTGAAAATGGTTTTACTTGACACACCGTGGCAAATTTCTAAATTTACATATTGTTGAAAGTGTTTTAATATAAAGCCTCAAGAAAACCTTCACTGTTCAGAAGAGAAAAACAAACAATTGTTTGACTTGAAGAGTTTCCTCTCTTGCCCATACTGACCGTTGAGCTCACCTTTGCCTGTGTGTCGGCAGCAGAGGGAGACGAGTGTGATTACACAGATAAGCAGGACACAACCTCCACCTACTGCTCCGCCAACAATTATCAACATAGGTAGGGCCTCTGTAAAAGGAAAAAAAAGAGGGGAGGGGTGGATGGAAGAAAAGAGCATATTTAGATGTTAAAATTGTGCAGAGCAAATGAGGAAAATTAAAATGGAAGAATTAAAGAGACTTCATTCATTTGCCTTGCTAATCCCTTAAACCCACTATGGCTATAAATCCATAAACAGTACGCCTCAGTCCTCTCACAGCTTCTGTAGCATATGCTCATGTGGACAATTCGGCATCTTGCAGCATGGCTATTGTCTCTAATCTCTCTGACGGAAGGGTAACAAGGCCTGACATGCAATGAAGCAATAGACAGTAATCTAATTAGAGATTCCAGGAGATACTGCTGCCCCTTTCTCTGGAGACCCTCGCTCTGATGCATTGATGTAAATTACTGTCGAGGACCTTATTTTTGGTGTTTGCTGTAGCGAAGGTTACCAGAGTTACTGCTCAAGTTGTATTAGTGGTTAATTTTAAGACCACTTCAGGGGATTTACTGCCTGATTTTTCTGAGCTTTTCTGAGCTATGATATGGTGATGGAGACTATAACCCCAACCACAAACATATTTGTTCCCTAATCGATCTACATATTATGGGACAAACACAATCATTAACATACCCATCTACTCATTAAATTATATTGCCTTAGCTTAATTTAGCTTTAAAAATCGCATGACAGAAAAGGAATCCCCAACAATTGTTTTCATAATATATATAAAATTATATTGGAGACACTGGGCATGGCTGATTCATTTTGGTTATTGTGTGCCACCTTGACTAAGTAGAAGCCATTTCATGATTTCACTTCATTGAGCCAGTTCTGCTCAGGTGATTTATGAGTCGTAACTATAGTAATGTCACTGTAACCTTTTGTACAGAGCTGCTGTCAGTGTTTACCTTGCTCCTTCAGCGTGACCAGGGCAGTGCCGGTGCCAAAGCGGTTCCAAGCGGTACAGTTGTACCGCATCTGAAAATCCTGCACCAAAGTCTCAGACAGGACAAGAGAGGAAAGGACCCCATGATCAGTGGTCACAGTTTGAACTGAGTATCTACCGGAGGAACCAGAGGACAGACTCATGTCTCCAAAGGTCCAAACCTGTGGAGGGTAAACAATGGGTAGTAAATTGCTTTTTTTGGTGATGAATCTCTCCAGCAAATTACCAAAGCAAAGGCATGCACACTTGTTTATAGATCCCTGCTGGCCACTGACAGAAAACCAGTTTATCTGTTTGCTCTGCTTTCCCTCTGCTGACCTCCAAGGTGCTCTCTGGCTGACGTGGCTCATAGGCTCATGTTTAAGCTACGATCTACGTCTGCCTTGCAGGTGAGGCCTAAAGAGGGTTAGGAGGCTGCAGAACGAAATACGGCTCTGCTGTCTCCACCATCAGGCCAGCAGGGCACCTGTCTCTCATTCCTCCACACACCCTAATTATTCTCTTCCAACCCAACATACCTCCAGCAGTTCAACAGGGTCAGCTAAGTGATGCCCCTTGGGCTGCTAATTGAATGTAGTTTGGCAGATCCTGCAAAAACCTCGTTGTCTGCAACTCCCCTAACTCTGCAATCCTTTCAGCCTCTCTCTGCAATTACAGCCATGAATAGGTGTGCCCAAGTGTGTATCTTTTAACAAGTGAAGTAGAGGTGTGTTAAAGCAAAAGTCCAATGCTTTTGCTTTGGAGAGGTCAAGACTAGCATTCCTCTGACTGCTCTCTCATTTGGGTGTGGCAAAGAGGAACATTTCAGAGCGTTATCCCTCCGAAAATGAGAATGTAAACCACAACGCAAGTAAAGAAGCTTGCTTACAATCTTATCAGGTGGAGGGCTGCTTCCCACCCGGCACTCGAGTTTGCCCTTGGAGTGCTTGACAGCGTGCTGCGTTGCGTCTGCTGTGATGATAGGCGGACCTGGTGTGAAAAAGAATGATGGACAGACAAGAAATTGAAAAAGGAATGATTATTTGGTTAATAACAAAAGCAACCACAAAAAACTTCTATTTGTGTTGTTGCTAAAAAAATATTTTTGGCTTTATTATTACCATAGGGTATTTCAGAAATGCAAAATGGCAGAGCTTAAATAAATCCCCTTATGATGTTTCTGTACGCTAACATTAGTAAAGTAGCATAACTGCTACAGGAATCTAGAAAAGTGACTGATAGACACTGCAATACAACCAATTTAGTTAACTTGGTCAACTACTGCAGTGGGCATGTGGAGTATAATTTACATAGGTCTTGTACATGATGTGTCTTTAAATGGCTGTTGCCAGGTCCTCTTTAATGGGTCGTGTGCTCCGGAGTTCGTCTTCTGTGTAGCCACTAAATTTACTGAAGTGGCCTGTTCACTGGGCTCTCTCAACAAGCTGTAACAAAGTTGCTGAACATCCAGAATGCTGCTGCAAGAGTTCTCACTAGAACCAGGAAACATCACCATATTAATCCAGTGCTCAGATCTCCACACTGGCTTCCTGTTGCATAGAGAAGACTTTAAAATAGCTCTACTTGTTTATAAGTGCAAAGTACATCTCTGATGTGTTGGAGCCCTATGAGCCAGCTTGGACTCTGAGAACGTCATGTAGTGGTCTCCTACTGGTGCCCAGAGTCAGAACTAAACACAGCAAGACTGTATGTCAGCATTATGCTCGTGAAATCTAGAACTGCCTTCCTGAAGAAGTGAGACAGGCCTCGACTCCCACTGTCTTCAAACACTACATTTTTCTGTAAAGCCCTTTGAATTGTCTTGTACACGAAATGTGCTATACAAATAAATTTGCCTTGCCTTGTACTCCATCCACCTGCCCTAATAAATTACTGGTAATCAGAGTTTGACCGCATGGTACCTGTGATATTTTAATCTGCCCAATATAGCATCAACTTTTCACCTACCCCCTTTTTTTTTCTTTTATTTGCAGTGAACTTAATAAATAAAGCACAAAGAAATAATCAATTTGCAATTTGAAGAAAAGTTACAGAAAAAACAGTTTCAGAAAGAAAGCTAAAAAGTATAATTTGCAAATGCCAAAGTATCCCAAAGTTTTACTATGGAACAATACATTATGACTGTGAGTCATTTTCTGAAGAAGTCACTCACCATTTACTGTTAGAGTGACATCTCTTTCTGCTACTCCTATACGAGGAACAATGGCCTTGCAGGTGTATGTTCCAGCATCCTCCTGGGTAACAGCCTTCAGCTGCAAGGTGTTACCATTACTGAGCACCTGGTGAGAGATCCAAAGAGACAAGTGAGAAATGTGTTAGAAAGAGAAAAAGCAAAAAAATGAAGCAGTGGAGGGAAGAGGCAGACAAAGGAAGTGCAAGCCTTCATCAGGGGCCCCCTCATTGCGTAGGCAGTGCAGAGGTGGGCTGACCATTGTAACAAATGCTGGTGGTTGGAGTTTAATTTCATTGTGAAGAGCTTTAATCACAGCATTAAGCACTCCAGCCACCGCTGAGTGACCGTGCGGCTGGGGAGAATGTTGTAATTAAACAGTGGGGACAGATCGTGGCATACTATGTGTGAGTGGGCCCTAGCCTTTGGAGCTCCTACACTCACTCACTCCTTAGCTCATTGATCCTGTCATTCCATCAAGCTGTGATTAATCCATTTATCCCCACTCTGTCCTCCTCCCTCCTTCTCCTCGTCTTCACATCTTCCCTCTCACTCGCTCCATTTTTTTATTTTTTTTTTGTATTTCAACACACTTACAGAGTAACCCAATTAATCCATTACTCATGGCTGTGTGAGGGACAGTGGCAGTGGGTGGATTAGAAAAATGCCTGCACATTTTGCTCAGAGTGGTTGAAAGTGATCGTTCTGAGAGATGACGGCACTGCTTATTTCATCCAACAGCGGTCTGCGCTGAGGCTGCTTTCTCCAGTACGGCTTCAGAAATTATATTAGTGGTCTGGAAAGAAGCTCCTTAGGGATGCCTCCTTTAATGGTGTGTGCAGCGAAAGACGTTTACCAGAGTGATGTAAAGTTAAGATGGAAACTTCCCATTATTTCACCCAAGAAAGTGACTTTGAAGAGGCAGATTCAGATGTGCATAGATATGTCTTACACCCAAGTCTGTTTTTAGATAACATAAAATCATGTAAAAAAACATTAGAACAAAATTCACAAGCACTTTAACTATTACAAAAAAACATTCTTGCTTCCTAATAAATGACAAAGAAATATTTAACAACTATGAGTAGAATTTGGAAGCTGTCCAGCAAAGAACAATCTACTATGATCTTGCAAAGTGAAGTCGGAACAGTTAGCTTCTTAACCCTCCCGCAGCTGCTGCTTCTGTTTTGGGGTTGCATATAGACAATCAGTTACAGGACACACACATTGTGTTTAATTGTCACATCTGCCTTGCTTTTTCTGAATATGTCTAGCTGGGTTTACAGTAAGGTTAAAGGAATAACAGAATTTTTTTGTTATAAGGAATGAGTGCCTTTCTAGCAGTAGATAATTTTGTTTGAGTCTTCAGTAAATATTAATCCAGATTATTGGTCGCTGTAGATGCTAATGGCTAGTTCGAGTGAAACCATCTAAAATTCCAAAATAATTATTCCCAAAGTTACATCTATGGTATCAAATTGCTCGATGTGTAAGATTTTACAGTTTGAGATTTACTTTCTTCATTTTCTTGTAAAGCAAGAAGAAATGTCGATGCCTTTTGGAGTCAAGCATGAAAATTTTAACAGATAGACCTGTGAAACCTGGACTGGGTTGTTCTGCACATGATGAAGATTCACTAAAACAATTTTTAACTTGTAGAGTTGTAGGTACGAGGTGGTGTGCCAGAGATAACATTCCATTGTCAAACATGTGCTTGCAACATAAAAAGATTTTTTTGAGACTCACATTCTCATATAAAAGTTTGACCTTTTTATAGTACAACTTTCTTGTTATGTTGTTACTTTGACTGGAAACACTTTCAGTGTTCTGTTGTTAGTATGTGATTCACATAGGAAGAACACTGGCAGCTCACTGCCACCTACCTCAACTTACTGCGTTAATAATCAACAGGCTCTATCAAACTAGCCACCCACTTCAAACATGAAAACGGTTTATAGATTCACAAAATAGTATCTGCACTAACTTCCATGATGGTAGAATTTTAATTTTGTCTTGCCCTCTCTCATGAGCAACATTTTAAAGGTTTTTATCAATCTTATGTCAATTTTTTATGAAAGTGTTAAAAATTTAAACAAGAAATTCCAAATAATATGACCAGGTCAAAAATTTTAATAAAAAAAAATTATGTCCTCACATATGAAATCACTAGATTATTTTTTTACGTAAATGCAATGAAAACATGCTATTGGGTTGTCTAAAACATTGACAACCCAAATAGATTTTGGAAAATAGATTTTTTTTTTAATTGTTGAAAATTTGAAGGTCTACCTGATAACTCTAATATCTAATAACTCTGAGTAGCTATTAGCATCAGCCTCTGGGACCAATTATTCTCGATTTATACAAACTGACCAACGCTCCAACTTAAAAATCCTTAAGCACTCCTTTAAGCAATTTTCTATTAATCTAAAACAACAACTAAAAACACATTTGTCAGAAACAGAGGAGAAATATAGATGCATCTTTTATTCAGTGTCAGGGAAAATATGATCTTTTTGTAAACTGTGGGGCAACACTTAGACAGTAATTATTTTTGTTTGAACCAGTTGTCAGCTGATTGATTGACCAACTGATTGCCTTAGACTTATGACAGCATGCCATGTGAACGTATTTGTCTGTATGAATCTGTCATTGGGCAGACAGTTTTCTGCCAGAGGCTCTAGCCCTAAGGGAGTTAGCTGTGAGAGGTGTTGAAGATTCAGCCAGGAAAAAAGTGTTGGAAAAAGTGTGTGGGATTCATGCCTCTAGGCCATGTGCGAATGTTCCTCTCTGGAGGAACGTCGGCGTTGAAGTTTTACTATTAGGATAAAGTGGCGACTTGTTTTCTGGGTTGACTTACCACGCTGGAGCCATGCTTTATCCAAGCCAGGGTCAGAGGAGGGTTTCCAGTCCATGCGCAGGTAAAGGCTGCATCCATCCCTACGTCTACAGTCATCGGCTTGGGCTCTGACAGCAGTCTTGGGCCAACTATGGTAAAGTAGGCAGTTTTAATCAATAAGAAACTACTTTTCAGCTAACATACCCCTTAAAATGGTCAAACAATAGCCAGCTGTACTACATGACATGCTCCTCCAGCGAAACTTACATTGCACATCGACCAGAGTGCTGACGTTGGTGCTGCCCACAGAGTTTGACACCTCGCAGGAGACTGGGTCGGTGAAATAAGAATAATCCACAGTCACCTCAAGGCTGTCCCCATTGGCTTCCGAGATGGGCACTCCTCCTTTTGACCACCTTGGACATAGGAGTAATCACATTAAACTGTTGCATTCGTTCAGGAAAGGCAATTAGTCATACATATGAGAAAGACCATTAGCAGATTTAGGGACTGTGCCAATCAAAGGCTGCCAATTAAAAGGCCCATTTAGCCAAAACAATTGACTTCAGAAGATTTGCTTTTTAAATTTACCATTAATTGTATTGTATATTTTCAAGCGACTCAGGTGTTACAAATAATTGAGTCATCATCAGACAGAGGCATACCTGTAACCAGTGATCTCAGGGTTGGCAGATGCAGAGCAGATGAAGAGAACTTTGGCCCCTTCTGTCACAGTCTGAGGTTGGACTGACAGGGTCACTGTAGGTGGATCTATGAGGAGCAAACATGTTCATGTTATATATTTAGGACTAAAACTGGTAACCACGCAGAAAACAATTGTTTCACTCTTCATTCATTTATTTATTTATTTTTTTTCATGTTTTAAAACTTTTATGGACAGGTGCATGCAGGACTCACGCTGGACACTGATAGTGACTGAAGTCTGTCGTCCAGCGGGAGCAGCTGGGTTGAGAACCCTGCAGGTGTAGGTGCGTCCGGAGTCGCTGTCTTCTGGAATGATTGGAAGCATACTGACAGCTGCCTCCCTCTTCCCATCCTCCATTAGGGCCTACAGAGTTTGGACAGCAAAGGTGCAGGAACTCCGATCAATGTTGCACAAAACAAGTCAGTGCCTTATGACACTGCGGTCCAGTTCTTTGGAAAGTAATTTATTTTATGGTGCAGCACAGGAATATTGTGCTGCTCCCACATTTCCGAGTGTTCCCTGTCAGCGCTCCTTGTTTGTCATTATCTTTAAAATCTATTTACTGCTTGGAAATCAATACTTCTAAGTAAGTAAAGGTGTATATTCTTAAGATCTGGCTCAGTAGGATCTCTCTTTCTCTCTTCTGCTTCTCATTCATGCGTAAAAAAAACTCCACTGGGCACAGCGATGAACTGCTTTGTAAAATGTTTATCTCCCTTGAACTTTTTCATATTGTGACATGTTACAACCACAACCCATATTAGGTTTAATTGTGTTTTTTATGTTGGACTAACACAAAATATTGCATTTATTGTAGGTCAAAGAAAACGGATAGATTAATAGGGAGAATCTGTAAACATTAATATTCAAGTCTTGCTATATATTCTAAATTAGACTTAGGTCTGGACTTTGACTTGGGCGTTCTAACACTAACACATTCTAACCCATACTTGATCTAAAGTAATCCTTGCTGTATGCCTGGCTGTTTATTATGACTTTAGGGTCATTGACTTGCTGGAAGGGGCTGCACAGTTGGTAGAGCTGTTGCCTTGCAGCAAGAAGGTTCTGGGTTCGATTCCCAGCCCGGGGTCTTTCTGCACGGAGTTTGCATGTTCTCCCTGTGCATGCGTGGGTTCTCTCCGGGTTCTCCGGCTTCCT
>CAEGAE010056618.1:0-25326 GCA_903067095.1 Girardinus metallicus
TGTAAAGTTCATGTATGAGGTCCCAGTTGGCCGGAGCGTTAGTGGTTAACGAACCAACGCTGACCTCATCATGCAGGTTCAGCCCGGTGAGGAGATTTCATGCTCACCTTGTAGTCACACATCACGCTGGTTTTATATTATTATTACTAGGCCTGAGCAGTGAAGCGCTGGCGAAGGCCTATTGTAATTGCAGTGTGTCTTATTTTTATTTTTCCATCACTTCGCGCTGCGATTTGGGGCCTTTAACTCACCAAAAACTCACCAAACTTGGCCCAGAATTGTCCCCCGAGGAAAATTTTCGGATTCTGGTGGAATCGCAAGTGGGCGTGGCCGAGCTGCTCTACAGCGCCCCTGCCATGAGCTGGGGGAAACCGTAGGTCGTACAGATCTGAAACTCGGTATGTAGATAGATCACCTGGAATCAAGAAAAAGTCTCTTGGAGGTACACTCTAAAATTTACAGGGAGGCAGCCATTTTGGGTCAAAGGTCAAATTTTGGCCATTTTTCACTTTTACTCATGTCGAACTTTAACAAACTCCTCCTTGAGCTTTTGACCTATCGGCTTCATTCTTGGTCAGAATGCAGTAAAAGTATAGGACTTTAAAAGTTGTCAAAAAAATTTTTACTTTTCGTATATGATCAGGGGACGTGGCGGGACGGCGAACTTGACGTACGCGCCAAAACAAACGAAACGCTATAACTTTCACATAAAAAGGTAAATTGGCACCAAACTTGGCATGAGGGATCCTGTTGGATGCCTGACGATACTCTGCCGTCATAGTCTGACGTCACCTTAGCCCCGCCTACTCAGAAAAGGAAGTGACTTTTTTTACTTGGAAAGCTCCATCTCTGGCTCTCTTGACCTAATCAAGATGATCTTGTGTCAGATGACATATGACAAGTTGGTCTCACTTGCTTTAATGCGCCAAGCGTTTTCAGTGGAGGGCGTGGCCGTAGTGGCGTGGCGAAGTCACAGGTCACACCGCTGGAATAGATTTGGCTGTAGATTCCACCCCAGCTGCACCAAACTCACTGAGATCGATCCTTGGCCACCCGCCAATAGGAATCCAGTGCAATATTAGGTGGGTGTGGCCCCCTAGAATATTTGAACAAATCAGCCCCAAGGCATGCTTTATCCCACAATTATGAAACTTGGTACACACATGTACCTTGACAGGGCCTACAAAAAAAGTTGGGATTGGAGCCATGGTCCAATCCCAACAGAAAGTTGGCCATTTTGGATCAAAGTGCCAATTTTGTCGAATTCATTGACGTCGTATCTCAGCAAACTCGTCCTAGAGCTTTCGTGATCCAGGCTTCAAACTCAGTCAGCTCAGTTTTGAGGCATTGAGGGTCAAAAGTTATCAAAGGAATTTTTGTACATCAAAGTATGTGGGTGTGGACAAGCCTCAAATCTGGCCATTCGCCATGAAACATTGAGGTGGAATAACTTCCCCTCATTAGTTTCCAGCTGCACCAAACTCACACAGATCAATCCTTGTCTACTCCCCGACAGGAATGCAGTCCAATATTTGAAGGGCATGGCCGTGGGGCACGGCCAAGTCACAGGTCACGCCACTGCAATATGTTTGGCTCTAGATTCCACATGTTTCAGCCCAGCTGCACCAAAGTCACTGAAATCGATCCCTGTCCACCCCCCAACAGGAATCCAGCGCAACATTTTGTGGACGTGGCCAAATTCCTCGACTGCGCCCCCTAGAATATTTAAAAATATTAGCCCCAAACCATGCTTTATCCCAGAATTATGAAACTTGGTACACATATGTAACTGGTCAGGACCTACAAAAAAGTCTCTTGGAGCCATTGTCCAAACCCAACAGGAAGTCGGCCATTTTGAATCAAAGCTGCCATTGTGTGTTTTTTATTGATGTCGTGTTTTCTGCTCACTATAGGGTGCCCTTGCACCACAAATGGTCCAAGGACGACAGTTAGATTGAAATTGCAATTCAGTTCTACTGTGCTTGAGCTTTTGTAAAAACGAAGACTTTGATGTATGTCGCCTGGCGGTCGGCTGCAGGGACTGCGTGAGAGTGTAGGCGGTGCCGAGTGCGTGGTGTTGCTGGAACCCCGGCGGTCGCCAGGAGGCCTTTGGCGCGCTTTGCTGCGAGGGCCTCCAAAGCCGCTTGCGGATTTAATTATTATTATTATTTTAGTATTATTTTTCTCCGGTTACACGATGCATCAATCTGTCTCAAATTCTTTGTCTACAGAGAGCTAATGTGCGTGGCTATGTGGAGATCTGAGAAAGTTGTCCCATAAACTTGAGCAAGAGTTTCTGTGGCCCTTATTAAAAACTCAACAGACACGAAATGGAAGAGCTACTAAAGCCACATTAGCAGCATTTAATTAAATCTCCCGTTTGTTGCGCATGTTTGTGCGCAGTGCTGCAGATTTAACTCATCATGCAGGGCCGGTCCAAGGCTATATGAGGCCTTGAGCAGAATTTGACTTGGGGGTCCCTTTTGTTGCTAAAAACATCAACACCTCTAACAGCTCCATAGATTTAGTGAAATCTGGAAGACGGGGAGTAGTTTAATTGGCCAACCTAAAAAGCAATAAGTTATAATTGCAGTTTACTAACTTGTATTTGTGAACAAACAGAGCTCAAACTCAAAATAAACTCATAGCATCAGATTGTTGCTATGGTAACAAAACAAAATGAATATTGTCCTTTGAACTTTTACAAAGTAAACTTGCCAGATCCTTAAAATCTTACATATAAATGTTAAACAATTTAAAATCTTTTAATTTATATTTGCTGAAACCATTAAATCAAATTCAGCAGCATTGTTAATCCCAATAAACAAATGTTAAATTTTTGTATCAGTGGTCTTTGTTAAAATATTAGCATTTATGGGGTCCCTGACGCCCTGGGGGCCTTATGGAGATGCTGACTTAATTTGCATTAAACAGAAGTGCAAATAAATTATATTAATTTTAATTGTTTTTTTATTTGTTGTTTTTAAGACTAGTTGTGCGTTTAAATAGCGTTTCACTGGTGATGTTTTCCAGTAACATATAATTACCCAGTAATATTTTTATTTTTCCTGTCTACTTAACATCTTTAATACAAAAACACGGAGGACCGCCTCGGCAGCCCGACCTCCAGGCTTAGTTTTCTGGGGGAAACCCTGTTTTAGTCGTCTAATTATGATAAAATCTTAGTCAACTAAATCTGCTGTCAATTTAGTCGATAAAATTACTTGTAAAATGTAAATACTTTTGAATTAACACAATGTAAATCATGTTTTTAACCAGTTATGGCATATTGTTATTGACCGAATATGTAATACATACAAAAACAGACTACATTTTTTTCAGATGTCTTTATTTTTCTGACCTTGCCTTCAACAATAACAAAATATTTCAACCAGTTGGCCTGTTCTGCCTGAAAATTATATTAACTGTCAATAACTAATTGCATATTGCAATCTTCATAAGTTATTCTTTTTTCTTTTTTTACTGTAAATCTAAAATAGACACCATATGAAACAGTTAAGCTATTAAAAATAAAACTGGCTAATACTGCTGTATTAATGATAATTTAAAATGAACATCCATGAAAATCAAACCACAATGTTCCACGAAAAGTACAGCAGAAAACAGAATTACTCATGTGAAACATCATGTCAGTTTGAGGAGCTGATTGTGGAGGAGCTGTGGTTCTGATGCTCAGTGTGTCGGCACTGTTTCTCCCCTCATACATTCTGTCTGATGTCAACCAGTCCGTTTAAAACACTCACTGACACGTTTTGAAATTTGCCTCGTATTCATCCTCTCTGATACATCTTCCTGCTCACGTTACGTCTGTTTTATTGCAAGACTTTTCTGTTCTAAGGATGCTGTGAGGAACCAGGTGAAAGTTTTACAGGAGATGTTAAGAACAGCCCCATGTTTGTTTTCTGTCTGAAGGCAACCGTGACAACCGTTTACTTGATATTTCTCATGTTTCAGCAACATTTAGTATTTTACCAGATGGTGTTAGTCCTGTCCCACCATAAATCCCTGCATGTCCATGTAACAGCAACACATCAGCAAGTAAACAGACGTTATAGCCCAACCAAGCAAATGTTAGCCCGATGTTGGCACCCACATGTGCCAGATATTGGGAAGGCAGATGGCCTTCAGATTTTCACGTCACAGAATAATTTCCATCTTTCTGCCTTTCTTTGCGTAAACAGGAAATATTCCATTAGTGGACCTCTGGCTCCACCGCTTCCATCCTAGAAGGCCCGCTTCTCTGTCCTGGAGGTTTGGACTTGGACATTTTTGATGCACAGATCCACAAGTAGATGGGGAAATGGGTTTGCCCCAGAAAACCTGCTGAGCCCAGTGCTAGGGGCTCTGTGGCAGTCCACCAGCAGCCCACCATGTTTTTGTGTTCAAAATGTGAAAAGTTTTGGATTTGCATGAACAGCCATCATAACTGGGAAATAACAGTGTGAGACCAACAGACAGGTGCAGCGATGGTGTCCCCCTAGTTCAAGGCATCACCTCTAGACTTAGCTTAATTCTGTAGATCATAACAATAAAAACACTATGCTTGGCCTGGTGGGGGGGCAAGTAAAGCCTGGTGGCCCGTCATGCTAATGATACACTGGAGCAAACCCTGGGGAACGGTCGCTATGTCAGAACTTATTGTGTTTCCCTTTAGCCTGTCAACTCTTTTTCAGAAAATCCAAAAACCACCTCCTTTTGCGTAAAAACGTTCCCACAAAATGTAGGAAGATTTTTTCAAGTTTTCAAAATGTGCAGAAAAAACCTGGATGGAAACGTGGTGACTGAGTTTATTTCTGTGAAGATGGTAGGGGTCAAATTGGGATGGTCTTTTCCTGATGTGGGTGCCTGATGTTCTCCAGGGGTCAGCTGCACCAGCAGTGCTGTGAAGAGTGGACGCTGGTCAGTGAAGAGACTCAGGCCAAGATGGCGCGTATGGCTGCTGCAGCTGCCTGGGGTCTAGGTAATGGCCATATTCCCTCATCAGTCATCAATCAGACACCAATGCTGTGCAGGGTTACACCACATGGCCTTTAGTTATTTATCAGCCAGTTTTCTTGTTTTTCCAGGACACTGGGATAGCATGGAGGAGTATACATGTATGATCCCCAGAGACACACACGACGGTGCTTTTTACCGAGCAGTTCTAGCTCTCCATCAGGACCTCTTCTCATTGGCTCAACAGGTAGGTTGCATTATTACTCGGCCACATAAACACCGAACAGGATGTACTTTGAAGGTTTATGTTTTTGAAAGTGTTCTCATAAAATCACACACTTTTTGGAATCTGTCTGACCTTGAAGCTCGTGAAATTTCACTTCATCTTTATGATTTTATTTCCATTCTATTATTTCCATTTTATTAGCGCTCCAGTGTTTTTTTCTGCTGCCCACAGAGGATTGAACTCCTCTCATCGACTCTTGACGCTTCATTAATAATAGTAATAATGAAATGCACAAGGTTTGTTGGTTCTTTCTCTTCTTTTCCACGTGGAACGCTTTTGGTGTGGAAATGTTATGTAAGTGCAACTCATTTCAGCGTTCAGCTGCCGAAGCAGGTGACTCCTCCCATGGTCTGGTGGAGATTAGTATGATGGTTTTCCTCCAGTTTAAGGAAGGTTGGACTTTTGTCAATGAGCTCAGACTCCCTGGAGCTGGATGTGCTTAAAGCAAAGGGAGAACACACAGACAGCATGCTTCAGCAGCCGACAAACGGTAAACAGTTGCTTATCCAGTTGCCCTGTTCTTGTCCTCTGGAGATTTGCTTCCCATGACTCTCCTTCTCATCACAGACATTCTCCCTCTAATTTTGAGATTACATCCAGGTGCGGCTAGTAGGTCTCTGAACCTGCTTAGTGCCTGAAGAATAGCTGGAGCTCACAATCTAACACACACACACACCCACACACGCACTCAGCACAGAGGAGAAGAGTGGGTGCTTAAATGTGTGGTTTTCC
Source organism: Girardinus metallicus (assembly GCA_903067095.1). NCBI lineage: Eukaryota > Metazoa > Chordata > Actinopteri > Cyprinodontiformes > Poeciliidae > Girardinus > Girardinus metallicus. Next base: position 5,975 of record CAEGAE010056618.1, read on the forward strand.
AGATGGAGTGTGTCATCCTTACACAGAGCTTCCTTTGATTCAGTGGGCTGTAGCTTTCATCCTTAACATCCAGACATGTGTTCCAAGGGTCATGTTTGAGTAAAATTTCTCGAGTTGATGTCTGAAGTTTCCTGTTGTGGTTTGTGTGAGCCTCGGTGCCTTGAAAACATTTTTAGGACTGTAATGATTCATTGAACAATGAGAAAATCTTGATTTTTAAAAGTCCAAATGATCCTCCTCAAGGCTTCTTTAAGTAGTTTAATTGTCTAACGCACTTTCTCTCTGCTGGAGGATTTTGTTGTGCCGATGAACTTTTGATGAGTACTAAGTGCTATTAGAAGTGATGTAGGAAGAAGCTTTACCAAGAAAGAGATAAAATGTGTCCAAAGTGTGGGAAATATATAGATTAGAAATGTAAAAACACTTTGTCATACTTCAAACATTAGACTGAAAGTAAAGTTTAATATAGAAGGCAGTGTTTACTAATGAGTTTGCTTTCTATTTTTTAAAAGTTTATGTTAAATGTTTCATTTCTCTTCTGTTTTTATTCTTAAAGTTTTTAATTACTTCAAGCTTAAAACTAAAACATATTGCATCTTAAGCAATGACATGCTGTTATTATAAAAAAAAATTTCACTGGCCTTTGCTCTGTCATATATTTCTTTTACTGCCTTGAGTAGCTTCTATTCCACTTCACAGTGTTGTAAGGTCATTTAATTTATATAGCACATTTGCAGCAATGTGCTGCAAATGTGCAGCAATGTGCTTTACACATGTGCTTTACATGAATTACAGGAAATATAAACCAAAAAAAAAAAAAACCCAAAACATTAAGTAAATTACTTCACAATTTATAAACTAATAGTTTCTCTAAATCCCATGGTTGTTCTAACTAGTAGGTTTTATTCCTGTTCTGGGTTGAGTGGCAGAATAAGAATAAGATAAGAATGAGTTGTGCTCCTTTTTGTTGTCTGGTGCATATAATTCCAACAAGATTCACTGAAATTATTGTCTGAATTGTAATGCTATAAAACTCCTGGGGAACTCAGACCTCCACTGTTGGTTATTTAAAAGAGCCTTCTGTCTTCATGGCTCTAATAACAAAGTTACATCACAGAGCCCTGATCTTATGTGAATAAGTGCAGCTTTATGTAAGAGAGCAGAGGGCTGGTTAGCTGCTGTTTTGTGCTGCCAGAAGCCAGACACTGCATTTACTGGGAGTCGTCTGGACTGCACATTTGCAGGTTGGCCCCGGCGCAGTAATTCAGGAGTAAACAACACTAGAATTGCGTGGAGAAACAGCCTCATTGTCACCTCATATCAAGCCCAGTGTCCTAACTCCACGTCTTATTTGTGCCTCAGGATGTTTTGGCATTCCATCCCTGCTTTCCCTCCCCTTAAAAAACAAATAAAATTTGGTGGGAATTGGTTTGAAACAGCTGTGTGCCCCTCCGAGAGCTTCCTCAGTTTTCTCCTTTATTTTCTCTACCTGATAATAAGAGCTGCCAAAAGCTGCGGCCGATAAGGCCCCAGAAATCATTGGACGAATATCTGTGTCCTTGGTTGTCTCCGTCGTCTCTCTACGTCAGGAAGTGTTTCCACTCCTCAGGGCTGTTTGCCGACTTTGTGGGTGTAGATAAGTCCTGCATTTGCAGAAGAAGTCAGATGGCCAGATTCCTGCAAATGATTCAGCTGAAATGTCTACAAACAAGATGCTAAACAAATTGTTTTTAGGTGTGAATCTATGGGCAATATAAATAATATATATTATTTTTATATGTTTATAAAAATAACCTCTGAAAAATATAAAAATATGTTTTTCAGAGTTTTCATCTCTTTTTGTTTTTAATCTGTTACCTTCTACCCCCTCTGCCTGTTTATTTCCCAATGTGGACACATTTTACAGAGCTTTCTGAACTTTGTTTGTCATCCAAGTTCATGGTTACATAAATACTGCATGGCTGCTCTTAACACTTCATCTACCTCTGCTCATAAAACGTTTGGCAGCTTTCTGGTTCCAGTTTCTTGTAATTTCTGAGGAATTTCAACTTTTTTTTTTTATTCATTTGAGGTAACTGTATTAATAATAAGTATATTAATATGTTGAAGAAGAGAGGAACAGTAAAGAGGTAAGATACATGAGCTGAACCAAATCCAAATTTATTGCCAGGATCATCCTAGTACTTTAAGGCTTTCCTTTTCCAAACAGCATTGGTTTCTGTCTGGGGCAGACATTACTACAAAATATGTGAAGAAACATTCACTTTTAGAATGTTTTTTTTCTTTCTTTTATTCACTATACAATAAATATTACATCAGTTTATCATAAATGCCTCCTGATTTTAAACATAACTTCTATTGCAGCAGGACTGCAGTTTGAGGGAAGATGACTGCTAGACAGTTACTTAGTTTTATGTTTCATCAAAAACTCACCCATTTCGTGTTAGCTCTGCTAGCTTGAGGAGCAATGCAGCTTGATAAATTTACATAGATGAGCATGGCGAATAACATTTCAAGACGTTATTTTAACACATATTTTAGGATAATAATTGAAAAATATATTCCATTTTATTTAAAAAAAATATAATTTAAAAGTTATGATAAATTTTTTTTAGATTTGTTATTGTAATTTCATTTTTTTTGTCAACTTCCCTCAAACTGCCTGAGCCCTCTGTAGTACCCCAAGGGGGCCACAACCCCCACTTTGAAAAACACTGGAAGAGACTATTTTAAATGCCCAGTAACAAGAAAAATAAGTTAAGGATAATCTGTACACCCTGTTTTTTTATTATTAATTATATGTGAAATTCTTGCAAATTTAAGATCAGATTATGGAATCCAGAGTGACAAAAGACGAGTGATGAAAGGTGGATTATAACCAAAATGAATAAAAAGTATTATAGGAAGAACATTCACTAGACTGAATTAACATGGCCCACACATGTTGAATATATTAAGTGGTGGGGCTCCATTTGTCATCGTCCCATAATGTAAAAATACTTGTTCTTTCTTGTTATTGTGGCTCTCAGACAGCTACACTTTTTGGCCCGTATGAATGAGGTGGATAAAAAGAAACGTTCTAAATTTAGGAGTTGATGAGCAAAATATTTAATAAAAACAATCTAGTTTTGATAATTTTCCATACTGTGAGGTAAAGATTGCAGCGTTAATTTCTGTCTTGTGATCTTTGACTTTAAACCTCAGAACTGACTAGACTCTAGCGAGAGCTGACTTATCCAAACCAAATTAAATGAGGGATTTTTTAGAAAATGTTTTATTGGAAACATAATTATAGAAGTGTTGAATTAATCTGCATCTTTATAATTATTTAAAATCATATTGTAAATATCTATCATGAAAAAAGGAATGATGTAATGTGTCTGTATTTATTTCTGTGAATGACCTAGTGCATTGACAAAGCCAGAGACCTCCTGGATGCTGAACTGACGGCCATGGCTGGAGAGAGCTACAGCCGTGCCTACGGGGTGAGCGCTCATCACACCCTCGTCATAAGATCACTTTTCTTTTCTCATTATATCAGAGAAACAGATTTATCACGTGGTTCTCTGACCCACTCATGTTTGGATTCATGAGTAGATTTCTTATAGCAGTTCTTGAGATTATCAGTTAAAAATAGAAAACAGCAGGCTTGGTAAAATCTAACCCTCTTGATTCTTGTATAAATAATTTATGCAGTGCACCTAATCTTCTTAAAAACTCTTCATCAGACTGAACTCTGTTGGAAACTGGATTCTTGGGTTACCAAGTGAATTTATATCAGAGTCAATTTTAATTTTCCTTTCAGATTGTCCTTTCAACACATTTTCCTCTTCTGTACCATATGAATGTTTCAGTTCCAATAAAGTGTGTAGCTAAAGAGTATCGCTGAAGGTAACCGTGTGTGTGTTTGTTTCCCAGGCCATGGTGTCCTGCCAGATGCTGTCTGAGCTGGAGGAAGTGATCCAGTACAAACTGGTGCCCGAGCGGAGGGACATCATCAGGGAAACTTGGTGGGAGAGGCTGCAGGTGCTCGATACTCAGAAAAACACACACACGCATCTTCTAGTAGTTCAAATCTTCATTCACATGTGCAATGCAAGCATGCGATGTGAAGCAGATGTCTGTTGCTAATGGAAAACATCCCGTCTGCAGGCATGTGGAGACTCAGCAGTGTCTCAGACTGATCCATTGTTGCTCTCAGTGTTTCTGCTCTGATTTGCTTCCAGATATTGTTTCTATAAATATGAAAACTGTTTTAGAGAAGCCATGAGTCCTGGCTTCTGCTATCTGTGTTCCCACAAGACAATCAGGAACTTTTACAATGTTTTGTGGGATCAGTTTGATACAAAGCTTGGTTAGTCTTTGGTTTATGACAGTGATTAATATAAAAATAGAAAACCACATTCAGCTGCATGTCCATACAAAACAGATTCACCACACGTTGCAGGACTAATAAAACAACTTGAACCTATTCATGTTTTTCGAGTTAACAAAAGAGGGTTTTATGAAACACATCAACACAAAGTATAAAAGTGCAGAAGTGTTTGTTGACAGGACTACTCTAGTCTCCACAGATCCAGCCTTTGTGGAACTGTGGCAGAGAAGAAAGCCATTGTCGATAACAAGAAGAACTTCTATTTACAGTTTGCTGCAAGCCATGCAGCGAGACAGCAAACATGTTTCACTAGACCAAATTGAACCTTGATTCAAAAAACGATGGAAGAAAAATAATACTACACATCACCCCTGGACAAAACATCCCACCATACTACATGGTGGTGGGAGGATCATGCTGTGGGGAGTTGGAGCTCACTTTTCTTCCTGTGTTCTTTCTTCAGTTTCAATAACTGCTTCCTTGTTCATGAACTGCTAAATGAGAGTGTGTGTTTCTGTGTGTTTTCCTTCAGGGTTGTCAGCGCATTGTGGAAGACTGGCAGCGGATCCTGATGGTCCGCTCTCTCGTCATCAGCCCCCATGAAGATATGAGAACTTGGCTGAAATACGCCAGCCTTTGTGGCAAGAGCTTACGCCTGGTCAGTGCACCGATATATTTATACTGGATGGTAATAGACCATCTACTGTAATTAATAGGAGCTCTCCAGGATCCTATTCATTATCATTATTAACAATCAGCCAGAGTAGACTTCTAGCTTTCCATAGCAGGAAATGATGTTTTGGCTTAGAGAAAGTTAAGTGCAGATATAAATTAAACTTCATTTAAGTTTTTCTAAGCTGCCAGTAATAAAAGCAATGAAGCTGACACTCAGTCATGATGTGTGGAAACTTAAGGTGTATGCACTTAATAAAACAGAGGATTTGTTCCATCTTTACCCTCACTGGTATTCCAGTAAGCTGGAGAAGATGGTAGAAAATGTTGTTATAATTGACCACATATTAGAATCCAACATCACTGAATGTGCTGCCATTGGAAAATAGAAGATGCATTACACCACCAGTAAAAATCTATTTGCTATTTTGGGGGAGAAAACAAACCCTCCTTATTGAGTTTATGTCATTTGGTATCTTTCCTTTTCTTTCTTTTGTCTTATGCCATGTTCTTGCTGGTCAAACATGTATTTATTCACAAACTCTTAATGTTTTTATCTGTATGTATGTGTCAAGAACAAATTTCTCTTCAGTTTGTTGAGTAATTCTGCTAAATGTGCTGCATTCCCCTCCAGGCTCTTGCCCATAAGACCCTCGTGCTCCTCCTAGGTGTTGACCCCTCCAAGCAGCTCGACCACCCGCTGCCCACCACCCACCCACACGTCACATATGCATACATGAAGTACATGTGGAAGAGTAGCCGCAAGGTAGGAAAAGCCACTTGGTCTCATAAAATGTGGTCATCACTTTGTTTGTTTTAGTGCAATTTGTCAGTTTGGTCCGACTGTCTCTTTAGGGTTTCGTTCAGGGTTATTAATAAGAGTAATGCTTGAATTTTTGAGATTCAAAGTTTAAGAACAATTCTGTAAAATATACACATCATTTAATCTTATTTCTGTTTTTGTAACATTTATTTATCCAGGATTTGTATGTGATACTAATACAAGTTACAAGATACAAGGCAAGAGCTTACGCCTGGTCAGTGCACCGACATATTTATATTGGATGATAATAAACCATCTACTATAATTAACAGAAGCTCTCCAGGATCCTATTCATTATCATTATTAACAATCAGGATTTGTATGTGATACTAATACAATTTACAAGATAAACGTTTGATATTAAACTGGAAATATCTAAACAAAATTAAGCAACTCGACAGAAAAAGTTTCAGTTTAAGAAAATCGGTCTTCCAATAAAGGAGTCTAAAAGAGCTCCAAACTTACAGATGAAAGTATCAAGCTGTTCATATCCACTGTAGATTAAAAAACTACATAGTTCTGCCAACCTCTGAAAAAATATCATAGGTATTTGAAGAGTAGCCAATTTAAGGAGCACAAATCATAGCAGTTGTGTGAAGATATTAATGTACTCAAAGCTTTGTACTGTACATAAAAATATACCACATCTGTTGTCTTCTAAGGCTTATTAACAAGCAAAAAAACAGAACACCAGAACTGTGATGTTATGTGCACTTAAGTGTTTTTCACTAAATGAATCAACATTAAGCTGGACTCTTCAAAAGAAATCAATATGTCAATAATAAAAGTTCAGCATTTTTACTAAATGCTTAGTAATTCCCCTAAAAAGACTACCATGTTTATGAGATCCTTATTTCTTCATAATATCTTTGAGTTCAACATACCAATATTGTCTGACATATGGTAACAATTTTTGAAAAAGATTTTTGTTGTTCACATTAAGAGTCCAATTGAAGCCTAGCAGTTTGAAGTTTGTCAGCAGCCAGCATCGTAGTACAGCAAACTCAGTAAAGTATGATGTCATCTGCATAAATTAACAGTTTAGCTAAGAATTGAAACAAAGCAGGGCCTAAGGTTGAGCCCTGTGGGACTCTTTTAAAACCTTCTCTTACAAAAACAGACTATGTATTGGGAAGGTAACACCTTCCCAATACATGGTCATGAAAGGCATTTAAAACATGAAACTGCTCATGCTGTTTTTTTGTATTTCTAGATATAAATAGCAAAGTTAAAACAATGTCAGATTGATAAAAGGATTAATAATACTACTATAAATACACAAGTGAATAACTAACTTTAAAGCCTATCAAGATGCATCACCTTCTTTGTATTTATTATCTATTATTTAAAGTTTTATTTATCATCTCCATAGAAACTGTCAGGATAAAAAGTATTTTTCTGATTGAATTGATGAAAAAGTAAAGGAAAACAGCAGTGAGAAGGTCGTGATGAGTATTGAAGAATGTGTGTGTCCTCTAACTAATCTTCTTATAAATACTGAATCATTATCTTCATATCCAAATAAAATAAACAGCAAAGTATTGATGTTGAAAGTGGATGCTGCTTCTCACTGGATAATTCCTGTAATAGCAGCTTCATCCAGCCAACTTGTTTCACCAACGTGGCCAAAACTTTCCTAAACACTTTCAGAACATTAGTCACAGCTGCAAGGATTACATAAGTTACTGGTTAGGTTAACCAAACAAAAAATCTAAAACATTTCACACAGCAAGAGCAAAACATTAATAATGATAATTAGTTATTGAACTCAGTTTTTAAAGCTAGTTTTACATTTATTTTTAAAAATCCAAAGGTGGATTAAATGTAAGTAAAAGCAGCTGTGGGTGATCTAAACCTGTGCTTTCTAACTCTTCACTGCTCAAGCTTGTTTAAATTTTTTGTTGTGTGATGTCTGGAGAATAGGGGAACCAGTTCAGAGCGTAACCTCTGAACTGGTTTTATGCTTCTGTTTACTGCTTTGATAGAATGAGCAACACAAGGCGGACGTCCCCACAATCAATGGGAATAATTCTCAGTAGAAAACCATCTCTTATATCACACATAATAATGCAGTATTCTTTAATATTTAGTTTTTGCTGATATTTGGTAACTAAGGCAGCAGTGAGTGGAGCCAGAACAGATGCTGTTTGGCCGCCAAAAGTATAACGCCTGTTTGTTGAAAGTGAGGGTCTCATTTGGGGGCTTAGGTAAGTGTGAGTGTTAGCACTAATGCTAACACAGCCAACTGTATTTCTCAACAGATATAAAACACAGATGAGCAGAGGGGGAATAAAACAATCTGCTGTTGGAGAGGACATTGATTCATCATCACTGAGACAAATTTCTCAATAGATGAGCTGTTGTTGCATTCATTACTTACTATTTAGATTTTCAATGATTTTAACATCTTTTATGTCCTTATCTCCCAGCAGAATGCCTAATAAATGGATAAATGGTTGTTAAAAAGCTGACCGCCGACTATGTTGCATCTTGACAGATTGATGCCTTCCAGCACATGCAGCACTTTGTCCAGGGAGTCCAGCAGCAAGCCCAGCATGCCATAGCAGCTGAAGACCATCAGCGCAAGCAGGAGCTCCACAAGCTGATGGCCAGGTTTGTTCATGAGCAGGAGGCAGCAGCCACTGCTTCATACAGCTGGCTGTAATGGCTACAACAAAAGGACAAACAGTAGAAATGTTAATGAAATGACAGATTGCCATGTTTGTTTTTTCATGTGCAGATGGACAGTTGGGCTCTGTGATAACTTCACTGAGGATTCATTAGTAAAGTATTTATTGTTGTAATTTTCCAGAAAAATGGCCAATCTTACATCACAATGTTCATAAGACTCCATAAACTGACATTTCTCAGAAACTAATTCCTTGAACATTGCCTATTTGGTTTCAACTTTTCCACTTAAAGTCATGCTCTACATTTTACAGAAGTGATAACTTCCCACTCTCATCTTTAAAAGCCTTGCAAATGTATTTACATGCACATTCTATTATGATACAACAAACAATGTTTTTATGGGATCGACCAGCACAAAATACCACAGTATTGTGAACTATTAAATATTCATCTTACATGTTTTTTACTGAGCAATACCTGAGCAAAGTTCCCCTCCACGTACTTCAGATCAAATCACATTGGTGACAAACGTTTGTGCAACAAAAGCTTTTTTACGTTTAATACATTTTTGTAGAGGTCATCAAAGGTCAACCATCCCCCTCACATTTAAAAAATCTAATGGATTTTGTGTCAATCAGCTGTGCTACAAACATTTTAGCTTCACAAACAGCAAAAGTAATTCTCTAATTTTTGTTTGATTTTGAAACTTTTTTAAAATCTTATCGGCACAAATTGAAATTCTTGCAGCATGAACCAGCTTAGCTATAGCACAGTTTACTGACACCACATTCTATTTGGTTTTGTAAATATGGAGAGACAGGTTGGCTTTTGGCGACCTCTAGAAACATTTGAAGGTTAGTGGGCGGGGCAACTTCATTCAGGTTTGAAATATTGGAAAAAAGAAAACAGTAGAGGGAAACTGAACTGAGATTCTGTGGCAAGAATTGACAGTTGATATTTACTGGTCATCTTTTTTTTACTTTTTCATTTTGAGTTATTCTGTTCTGAAAAAGGAGCAAAAAAAAAAGTTAAAGTAACGTCTTATCAGTGCTAAATACAAATGCATTTCACGCATTTCATAAATTTACTAGTAGAAATATTTAGTAGATGTTTTTTTTATCAAATCAAATCTTCCAAAACGTCCACTAAAGTTTCTGCTTTTAACGTGACAAAATGTAAAAAAAACACTTCAACGGGTTTTGAAGGCACTGTAAATTTCACTTCAGACAAGACTCTGAAGTGGCTTGAAACTCTTGGTAACAGAAGAACCAGTTGAAGAAAACACTGGCATATTTTTCTGATGCTGGTTCGACGATAGTTTGGAACTCCATCAAAGTCCCAGAACAGGTTGTTTACAACTCCTCAAACTATCAGTGCCTTGTAAAGAACTTGTCTGTGTTTCATTGGGAGTTTTTTTTCTTCATGTTGGTCAAATAACCCAAACCAGCCAGAGGTGCGGCTTCGCATCAGACGGGTATAATCCAGTTTCCAGTAAATCATACGCCACATGTGCCAGCAGTGGGCCGTGTCCTCCCATGCTGTAAATCAAACCTGATGAGACTGAAGCGTGACAGCAGGCTGAAAAGGCTCTTTTTCATTTTCTGTCTGCCATACAGCAGCTTTCTGAGGAATGCATGTGAGGAGAAAACACCTGTGTAAAGTCAGCCAGGACGGGCCGCCCCCCATCCTCACACACTTTAATGAATACAGGTCGGCTGCTGGTATGGAGCACACCTGGAGTTCTCATTTTCACATCATCTCACACAACACTTCACTCTGACTCAGTAGCTCTGCTATCTGCTCTTCTTTCCTATGTTCTGTAAAACCGCTGCATGTTAACAGATTTTGGAAGCAGTTTTGGCATAAATCCTTTGCTCACACACAGGAAACAAAGAAATTATGTAATGGCAATGGGGAAATTTATTAGCGGACCCCTCCAAACAGCATTCACATTATTGATAAATGGATCCACGAAAAATCTGTGTTTGCCATTTGCTCGCTTTAGCCTAGGTGCGTAAATTACACAACTCAGCCCCACCAGGCACAACTAGCTGGACTTCTGCCTGTTAGCATCTGTTTATGCTTAATAGTGGCCTGTTCTCCTCAGTGAAGTTTCATAGTTCAACACAAGAGCGACAGAACCAATTAGATAATATTTTGATGAGTTGGTGCAACATTTTCAAGATTTCAATCATTAAAGAGTGTAACTTTTCTCTGGTAAATTGCAATATGTTTAAGCCAGTTGTTCTGTGAGAGTTAACATTAGCAAGTGTAACATTTTGGAAATGAAACAAATTTTGTACTGCAGTGATTCCTTGGTTAATGGTTTTCTCCAGGAGAGAAACAAACAGAAATTGTTTCCATTGTTTCTTTTGTTCATATTTAGAATAATCGGATGAGAAAAAGGTTAGAAACTGTAAAATTTTAAATAACATTCCCAAATTTGCAAAGAAGTTTTGACGCTCAATTGTAGTTTTTGGCTTTTCTGAAAGAATTCATGTGAAAAGGCGAGGCGGAACCACATTTGTTTTGATACAGCGAATGCTCCCATCTACTAATGGGTCCGTGGTTTACTAGAGACACAAATCTCAGAAAAATATCTAAATCCATTCTTCCAGCATGGAGCGGAGAAACATCACGTTTCTGAGATTTATCGCAAACTTCATATCCTGTTTATTCCAATCATGCAAAGCGTCAACAACTGACAAAATGACTCTTCATTACCTGGTTTATGTCCTCCAAACCAGTAGATGGACATACGCTTAATTCACTTTTTTTTTCTTTTTTTGTGACATTTCAAAAGTTTGCTCAAAAATCATTTAATTGGATTGAAACATGGTTAGAGAAGCACTGAACCATTAGTGCTATTTAGAGGATGAGGAACACTCTAAAATTCTTTTTAATGAAGGATGGACTGTAATGTAATGTCTAGGTCAAAGATGACACCAATAATCTTGATAACACTACTGGATGCACAATGAATGTCGTCTTGGTTGAAGGACTTCAGTCACTTTGGTTTTCAGTTTTTATGGCTTTATGGTATATTTATTGTCCAGTTAACTGACTGGATTCCTCATGTATTGTCAATGAAGAAAGCAAAGGTTCATCAACATGGCAATGTGAATTTATGTGGAAGCATTTATACAGTGAAAAAAACTGATCCTTGGGGTACTCCTAATCTGACTGTGATGTATTAATATAAACAGACTGACATCTGTCAGGTGAGAAATGCTCTAAACTCCCAACAAAGCAAACAATGATGACTTTGACATTTGACTTTAGTGACTTTTGTAACCTACAAAATGTTTTTTTTCAGTTAAATGTTTGAACAGTTTTAGATTATACAATGTTATAATGGAGGCTACGTGTGAATGAAGATTTGAATTACTAAAAGCTGTGTGCGGGTGTGTGTGTGTGTGTTTCCACCATGTAGGTGCTTCTTAAAGCTGGGGGAGTGGCAGCTCAGCCTGCAGGGCATCAATGAGAGCACCATCCCTAAAGTCCTTCAGTATTACAGCAGTTCAACAGAGCATGACCGTAACTGGTACAAGGTCAGTCCTCACACCCCACCCCCACCCTTCAACCTCTCACCTTCTGCTCCTGCCTGGTGCCAGTAAAATACGAGCTGTGTCAGAGAAGAAATCTCCGTTGCTCAACATTAGACACCACATGTCGTCACTTTTTTTAGAGCGTTTTGTTTTTTGTGGCTCATTTATATTCTTTCTTAAATGGAAGTATTTAAAGCGTGTCGTCTGTTTGTAAGGCATTAGCTAATGACACAGCTGTCAGCATTTCCTCCACTGTGTTTGTTTGTAATATCTTGTAAGGGCCATTTTCCTGACACATACTACGTCGTGGGGACCTACTGTTCCTAGTGGGGACGGAAGCCTGGTCCCCACAAGGGAAAACGCTGTTTTTGGGTCAGTGGTTAGATTTAGGACTTAGGTGTGAATTGAGTTTTGGTTAGGGTTAGGTATGTAATGGATAGGGTTAGGGCAGGGGTTGGCAACCCAAAATGTTGAAAGAGCCATATTGGACAAATTGATTGATTTCTGTGCAAATGCCAGCCAAGTCAGTGCAAGGGTAAAACATAGCAGCATCCTCTTCTCTTTTGACATGCAGCCATCCTCGGACCTGAGCAATAAAACACAATAATATCGCTAAGTGTCATTCTAAATATATACTGACAAAAATCACTAGTCAATTTATGAAAACAACCACTTTGTTACTAAATATATGTGCCTATGGCAGGATTGTGTTCTACATGTTTAATGTGACTTCTGTTTACGGACATCACTGGACAGCTTCTCAACTTCGGACATGTAAGATGCAACTTTACTCTTGATGCGGCAGCTAATGTAGCGCCTCCCCTGGAAATGTCTTTCCACATTACCGTATTTTTCCGACTATAAGCTGCTACTTTTTCCCCATGCTTTGAACCATGCGGCTTATGGCATGGTGCGGCTTATATATGTACGTTTCCAGTTTTTCTTTTTCTTCAAAAAATTTGTAGGTACGGCTTATAGTGAGGTGCACTCTATAGTGCAGAAAGTACGGTCTTTTTGTTATTTGACAGCTTCTTGCTACAGAGCAAATATTCAGGCAATCCTTCCGCATTAGCATTGAATGCAAATGATTCGGTCCATGGATTGTAGAATCTCTCCTTGGCTATTTTCCCTCTTTTCCCCTTTGTTCTCCATGGTCCACCACACACCCTTCGGTTTGTTTACAACAGCCACCTTCCTCGCACCTGAAAGAAACGTGTGTCACAGGCTGTGACGCAAATCTTTGTTGACCGAAATGTTGAAATTTAATATTTATTCTACACATTTTTACAGCATTGGAAAACGTTAAGAATGATTGTGTCATGTTTGTCCTCCTTTGACACATTAAAACAAAAAATATATTTCCCACCCCCATCTTTTTCAATTTTCAAACATTTTTGAAAAAGCTCTAGGGAGCCACTAGGGCAGCACTAAAGAGCTGCATGCGGCTCGCCGACCCCCGGGTTAGGGTAAGGATAGGGGTAAGGTTTAGGCTGTAGAAATGAATGGAAGTCAATGGAAAGTCCCAAAAAGATAGCCATGCGAACATGTGTGTGTATGTGTGTGTCTTTATCCAGCTGGTTTCTAAAATGAATGTAGATGGGTGGTGAGCTTCCTGCATCAAACTCACAGCTCTGGATCATAAATTGCAGTTCTGTAGGAAGAAGTCTGTCCTACCCAAACTGAAAATGATGTCACAAATAACCGTGGAAGTCATTTCCCACCTATCTAAGACAGACAGTAAGCGTTTCTCCGCAGGCCTGGCATGCGTGGGCCGTCATGAACTTCGAGGCAGTGCTGCACTACAAGCACCAGAACCAGGGCCGTGATGAGAAGAAGAAGCGGCGACATGCCAGCGGTGCGAGCGCTGCCAGCGAGGCAAGCAACAGCGACAGTGAGGTGGACAGTGCCGACCACAGTCCCATGCCCTCACCGGGCCAGAAGAAGGTCAATGAGGTGAGAGCCCACCATCTGCTTCTGTGTAAGCTTCTGGTTCGGTCCGTTTAAAAGCGTTGCTTTGCTTTCTGGCTTTTGATAGGACCTCTCAAAGACTTTGCTGCTCTACACAGTACCTGCTGTTCAGGGATTCTTCCGCTCCATTTCCCTTTCCAGAGGAAATAACCTGCAGGACACACTCAGGTGAGAGAAACAACTAGAGTGCAAACAAGGCAAGCAGTCAGACTTTAATGTTCATGTGAAGACCTGGTTGATTTCCCATGTTAGTGAAAGGTGGCCCTCTAGTGGCTGATATCACTCTCTGCTCTGAGAGGACAGGTGAGTTCACTGCGTGTTTTAACTTTCAGGGTTTTGACGTTGTGGTTTGATTACGGCCACTGGCCTGAGGTGAACGAAGCTTTGGTGGAGGGAATCAAGACCATTCAGATAGACACCTGGTTACAGGTAATGTGCACAACTATTTAGTCTTTTTTGCTTCATTTTGTATTCTTCTGCCCATTGGTGGAAACAAAGACACAATCAACACTCTTAAAGCAAAATAGGGTCAGCCCTAAATCAATCCAAAAGAGAAAATTGTCAGAAGAGCAGTAAATGTTCCCATGTTGTCGCCATCTCATGTTTTGTATGGGAAAGAAAAAAACTCTGGATTATGCAGAAAATTGTTAGTTTTCTAGAATCTTTCTACAAACTCCATGTTTGCTGCAAAATAAAACGTTTTTTTAAGAACAATTTCTTTTCCTGACAGTAAATGTTTGTCCTTAAAATGTACAGACTTTTTGAAGGCATGGAAAAGTGTGGTGGTGTGCAACTTTTGTAAAATCAGTTTTTTGCAAATTTGCTCAAAATGTTACCATGATGTGAGACCATGAAACTGGTAATGTGTGAAAAGATCAGTGTCCTCCCTGAGCTGCTACTGTCTGGAGAAACGCACCTCTCCTAGTCAGAAATGACCAACCAGAGCCAACTGGCCTGATTGGTCGATTTAACACTGTCAATCATGCTTTTAAGTGCGCTGCTCTGTATTCTAATGGCAGAGAAACAGCTTAATGTTCCAGGAAAACTATTTTTTCTCCTTTATTGATGGCCATGCTAACTACCCATAGCACTCATAACAGGTTATGTTGTGGGAAGCTAGCTCTAGCCTCGTAGAGATGACATGACGATGATTGACAGCGTTAAGCCCCTTCTCTTGGCTCTGATTGGTTGTTTTTGACTGAACTGTATATTTATGTCTTATATTTTTCTGTCATGATACAGTGGCAGTTCTAACAAATACGTAAAAACATATTTCTGTATAAAGTTAAATACGGCAGCTTTAAAACTGAGGTATGCGGAAGCGCTGACTTATTCAGACTTCTGTGGCGTGTTTTGAATGTGTTGAGTTTTTTGTTTTCCTTTCCCAGGTGATTCCTCAGCTCATAGCTCGTATCGACACTCCTCGAGCACTGGTTGGCCGTCTCATCCACCAGCTGCTGACAGACATCGGCCGTTACCATCCGCAGGTACTCCTCCACGGATTCTCACCTACACAACACTGAACGTATACAACACTACACTTTGATTGTTTTACTGTTTTTTTTTAGGCTTTGATCTACCCGCTCACTGTGGCCTCAAAGTCCACCACCACCGCCCGGCACAATGCTGCTAACAAGATCCTGAAGAACATGTGCGAACACTGCAACACCCTGGTTCAACAAGCAATGATGGTAGAGACTGAATTATTTATAGAAACCATTATCCTTCCACTTCAGCTTTTAGAATAGAAGGAAGCAAAGTGAAAGATTATTTTAATCAGAGCTGAGCACAGATAACAAAACAAATGTTGGAATTGTGAACTCCATTCACTGAATTAACTAATTTCAAGTGTGTTGCTGGCTAAAAGACAGGAGCAACAAATGGCTGAAAAAGCCAGGCTGTCCATAAAACATTAAACTGGGAGGACATGGAGCAGGTAAGTGAGTAAATTAACATTAGGTCAGATGTGATCAGCTATGAAAGGTTATTTTAGAGAGGCAGAGGAAGGACAGCAGAGGAGCTGCAGTGTGAAGAGAGGGTTCAATGCATCAAAAACAACATAAAGGCTTTTCATCTGGCGTGAATGACATCATCAACAGATTTAGTATCTAGACATGTTTGTATGGAGGACAAGGCCACAGACCTTTGTTTAAAGCCCGCTGACTTCGGGCCCCAGAAGGGGCCCCACTTTGCAGGATTTCATCACTGACAGGGTTAAATGGAACCAGGAATCCAGATTTCACATCCTTGTTGTTCCACACAGACGTTTTTATTTCTCTAAGGCTCATAGTTTGGGTCAGATGAATTAAAACTGAGGCCCTTGGAATAATCTTTGCCCCCGACTGCGGATCAAGAATGATACAAACAGATGGAGACTTTTTGTAATTTTTTTGTAATGAGAGTTTCCATTGCAGGTTTATATGTTCCTAAATGGAAATGTTGAGCACAACACAAAGAATTTATTCTTTTATTGTTATTTTGTAGAAAGTCGGGTCACAAACAGCAGAGGCAACCCCAGAAAACTTTCACAGGGCTGGGCAGAACAAGCCAGTAAATATTTTAGGGGGGAACAGCTAAAAAATAAATATACATATATTATTGTATTTATTTATTTGTTGGATTTTACATTCATGTCTTCAGTTAAGAAGATGAATTTGTATGTCTTTCTAGGACATGAACATGATTCTCTGGGCAGCATTTTCAAGAGGGAGCCATAACGGGCTAAAATTGAGCTTCTGGACTCAATTATATTTAAGATGTGTGAATATTTCTTAAAAATAAAGTCATTAAATGTATTTGAAATGAAGTTAAAAGGTGTAACTGGCAAGAGGTTGACAGTGATTTTTTCCCAACCTGAGCTGGTTTGCATTGTGCAAGAGAAAACAACCTGCTGTTTTCTCCATATGTGTAGAATTAGGATTTGGGTTGAAAGCCTAGAATCCGTTTCTGTCAAAGAAAACATCCAGTCATGGCAGAACCGAAATGAGGATGTGTTTATGGTCTGGTGAAACCAAACGTGGAACTGTTCAAGGTAAAGAGAGACTTCTCCTGTTTTCACCCACATCACAGCATTTATCCTAATCAACAAAAAGGTGACCTCATCAGGAACATTTTGAATGTCATAGTTCAGAACTGACAGAAAGTCCTGGCAGTCTGACCGATCCGATGACCTTTTCACTGCAAGGTGGGCAAACACTGAGACCAGATGTGGAGCCAAAAAGTCTAAATCATGGTTCAACAAAATATTAGTTTTATGGTGTGAACACTAATGTTTCCAGGTTACTTCAGCTCTTTTACTTTTATATTTTTCCCCCTCAAACAGACTTCTTTGTTTTTCAGTGGAACTACTGGGAAAAATTTCATTTTAAAAGTGGAAAATAGTTGAAATGATTCATTATTTTTTAATACTTGACATTTTAACAGTCCTGTGTACATATTTGACACAAATTGTGTGTGAGTATATAAACCTAGCATTTTGTTTACCAGTTGTTAAATAAGGGAACTGTTTTCGATTTAAAAATTAAAAAACATAGTAAACCCCTGCAGTTTTTCAGTGAGAATCAGAAACATTGAGCATCCTGGATGATATCTCTCTGAAAAACGTGGTTGTGTTAGCCCGGGGGCTCAGGCTGTGTTATGAAATTAATATCTCACAGCAGCCTGACCTTTTATCTGTTGTCTCTCTTCATCCAGGTGAGTGAGGAGCTTATCCGCGTCGCTATCTTGTGGCATGAGATGTGGCACGAGGGTCTTGAGGAAGCTTCTCGTCTTTACTTTGGCGAGCGTAACGTAAAGGGCATGTTTGCTGTGCTGGAGCCGCTACACGCCATGATGGAGAGAGGACCACAAACCCTCAAAGAAACTTCATTCAACCAGGCTGGTGTCAGATTTTTACAAAGTGCACTTTGGGTTTTTCCTTTGATGTTTAGCATGTTTTCTGGTTCATAGGCAAGGCCAATTTATTTCTATAGTACATTTTGTGTACAAGACAGTTCGTAGTGCTTTATAGAAAAATCAAGAATAAGAGTTTCAAAATAGATCAAAATCCTTGGTACAAATTTAAAACATAAGAAATATGAGGAAAGAATCATTGACAAATAGGAGAAAAATATAGGCAATATACTTTCAGCTGTCACATGCACAGATATGACAGCTGTGTCATGCAGTCACAGCCTTACAGTTACCAAAAATAAATAAAATAGTTCTTCTCCAACTGTTTAAATTCAGGCTGAATTTAAACAGTGTGTGACTGGACCACACAGCTGTCATATAACAAACAACAAGAAACCCAAGTCCTTTAGGACACCAGTCGCTTAACAAAGTGGGATTTGTATCTCTAAACTGCACACAGTGGCTGTGTTACAGTGACTGAATTTCATCATATTTTCCCATTTATTGATGCTCTCATGTGAGGAGAAAATAGTAAAACTAACACTCCCAACAATACAGACAGTTTTGGGGAGTTCTAAACATTAATTGGGATTTGTTGTGACAAAAGCAAATCACAATTTTATGATAAGAAATTTATCATGATAAATGATAAACTATACAATACATGCCCACCACTAGTGAGCAGGCCATTACAGTAGTCTGACCTGCTGGGGACAAAAGCATGGATTCATGTTTCAAGGTCTGATTTAGACACAATTCCCCTCCTGCTGCCAGTGACACATAGACTCTTCTGCATAGTTGTGGTAGAACACATTATAGTTCTGAATTAACTGGCACACTGGAAGCATGAACAAGTTGAACAGGAGGGGTCCAAAGATTGACCACCACAGGTCTGACAGTTTCTAAGGTAAATAAAATGCAGTCCTCGAGAAAGAACCAATTTAAAGCCATACCTATAAAAAGATGTCACTTTGTTTCATGGTTGTTGGTGTTGTTTCCAACTAATGCATCGACTGATTTTTTTTTTCTCACTTTTCATCTCCATTTTTCTGTCTCCAGGCTTACGGCAGAGATTTGATGGAGGCCCAGGACTGGTGCAGGAAGTACATGCGCTCTGGGAATGTGAAAGACCTGACACAGGCCTGGGACCTTTACTACCACGTGTTCAGACGCATCTCCAAGCAGCTGCCTCAGGTTGGTGGAAAGGCTCCGATTGCTGTTTTGTAACCAAACAAGAACAAATAGTTAGCTTTATATACTTTCATTTTATTTTGAAAAAACACAAAATCTTACCAAGGATTTCTAGTGGGGCTGCACAGTGGCGCAGTTGGTAGAGCTGTTGCCTTGCAGCAAGAAGGTTCTGGGTTCGATTCCCGGCCCGGGTCTTTCTGCACGGAGTTTGCATGTTCTCCCTGTGCATGCGTGGGTTCTCTCCGGGTTCTCC
>CAEGAE010056629.1:0-35554 GCA_903067095.1 Girardinus metallicus
TATATATATAGGGTTAAAGTTAAACTTTAACTTTAACCCTTCACCCCCCAAAAATAAATAAATAAATAAATAAATAAATAAATAAATAAATAAATAAATAGAAACATGTCACAAAATTTCGTTAGTAGAGTTACGTACTTCCGGTAGCGGCTCCCAGGCCAGCGGAAGTGAAAATAACAAGTTTCCGGTGGAGCTTCACTCTATGGTCTACAGTTAGACTTTCCGCATTGTTTACTATGAAATAAAACATACCTGCGCTGTTTGTGTGGTGAGATTAACCGACGTTCGGGTCGTCATATACAATATTTGGTCCAAATCTCGACAAAATGCATCGCAGAGGTGTTGGTGCTGGGGCGATAGCTAAAAAGAAGCTAGCAGAGGTAAGTTTACAACTGTTTTTATAAGATTTACGTCGCTATTTCAACGTAACTTTATAGTGACTTCTAAGCCTGGTTTTAAAAAGACATTGAACAGTCTTGAATAGTGCTTTGTTTTAATATAGTTTGTTCAATTGAATCCAATATAAAGATACAGGTGAATGTAACAACTTTTCAAAAGTGATCTAAAACAACTACGATACTTTATTACATTTGAAGTGAAATATGTAAATCATCAGCTGTGATGCGGAAATGTCATCATAAAGACAGCGATTTAAGGTTACAAAATATTTTGTGGAGTTAAAAAGTTAAAAATTTTTAACTCTCATATGCCAAGTTCATTTAAATCAAACATCTAACATTGTGATCAAAGCTAAAGAGAACCCTGGGAATTCATAATTCACTTCTAGATTGTGATTGTATGTTTCATAGATGATTCCCTCAACTCCATAAATGTTTATACTTCTAAAATTTCCATTCTCTGTATGCCTACTCTGTTTGTTACTTTTCTCTAGGCCAAATACAAAGAAAGAGGAACTGTACTGGCAGAGGACCAGATAGTTCAGGTGAGCTTGTGTGTGAGTTTGCCCCTGGAAGTGTTCACTATGAGTGTGCCTTGTGTGTTTTGATGCATACATTTACCATGCAGAAGTAGCATCTTGTTCACTGAGTCTGTGTGTTTTGTTTATGGGCCAGATGTCGAAACAGTTGGAAACGTTCAAATCCAACCTGGAGGAGTTTGCCAGCAAGCACAAACAAGAGATCCGTAAGAACCCCCAGTTCAGGGTCCAGTTTCAGGAGATGTGTGCCACCATTGGCGTTGACCCGCTAGCTTGTAAGAAAATCCTGATTCTTTCTTTTTTTTTTTTTTTTTTCTGCACGTTTTCCTCACTTGCTTTTCAAATAAGCCTCAACTGACACTTTGAAACGTCTCCTTTTTTTCCCACAGCTGGTAAAGGCTTTTGGTCTGAGATGCTCGGTGTGGGAGATTTCTACTACGAGCTGGGCGTACAGATCATCGAAGTGTGTCTCGCCCTAAAACACAGAAATGGAGGTTTGAGTTTGGTTTTTTTGAAAGATGATTAGTTCTTAATGTTATTACCGGAGCTCCAAAGTTGCAACTCTGTCTCTAAGTGTCAACACAGTACTGAATATTACAGCCACCTCCAGACAGCTACAGTAATTTACAAAATAATTCATCGCCTTTGAACTTTTACAACAACTTCAGATGATTGTGTCACAATAACCAATTAATCAGTTAACCACACGATAAATTAAAATGAGCTTGACAATTTCCACTTTGATGATTAATATTTCTCAAAGGGCAATGATACTTATAAAGAAACCACAATCTATTTTAGTTATGCTTGTGGTTGCAAGTGTTTTTTTTTTTTTATTTATTCTGTTTTATTTATTGTTTTTCGTTTGGACATTTACAGTATCTTACATTTCTAGTTTTGTGTTCTTTACAAGAGTGAAGTTTATTGGTCTTTGACAGAGCAAAATTGCATTGTTATGTTATTGTCAATATTACACTTGAAAATGGTCTAAAACATTTTTTTTATAATTTATCAAAATAATTACTGGGACAATTTATTTATTAATTAATTAATTTGTTATGGTGACAGGCCTAACTGTAGGCATACATTTCTTCAACAGGTTCAGAAAAGCTAGTTATACTAATGGGAAGATGGATGAAGTTAATGCAGGACAAACATAAAAACCAAAGACTTAACCAGAAATCCCAGTCGAATATTCATAAGTTTGAGATTCTAATGGAACAAACTCGACGTATGAACACTCTTGCTTTGTGCCTCGGTTTATTAAAATGAGCTTGTTGAGTGAAAACGTCTCACACACATTCTTATCCTCTGCGGTGTTTGTGTGTGTGTGTGTACAGGACTCATTACTCTGGACGAGCTCCACCAGAGGGTGCTGAAGGGTCGGGGTAAATATGCTCAGGACGTGAGCCAGTAAGTTCCTCAAAGGGTCAAATTGCGTTTGATCCAATCTGCATCACGTCTCAGTGATCCATGTCGCGTGTGTCATCTGAACGGCTGAACTCGTCCTCCACAGAGACGACTTGGTCAGAGCCATAAAGAAACTGAAGGTGATGGGAAACGGTTTTGGGATGATTCCCGTTGGCGGCTCTTACCTAGTCCAGTCTGTCCCAGCAGAACTGAACATGGATCACACTGTCGTTTTACAGCTTGCTGAGGTAACACAAAGAGTTGAGACCTTTTGGGAAGATTTTGTGAGCATTTATTAGGATGATGACAGTTTCTGACAAATCACTTGGCAGAGTCTGATGCCCTTTCACGTCCTTGTTTTAAAGAAGTAGGTGTAACTATGCCCTACACTTGTGATTCTCCTTCATGATTAAAAATCATAATGAGGAAGTTCACTGTATGTAAGCTGGAGACACTCTTAAATTTGATAGAGGCATCTAAAACCCAAAAAATCAATAAGTAAGTTAAATAAGTTCGAAATCTGACTAACCTGTTAATGTTATGCACCACTTAGATGAAAGATTGCAAATTCAGAAAGGTCCAGGGAAAAAGTGAGGCTGAGGCATTGCAAACTCTTTTGCATGTTATGCTCTGCGTATCAGTATCACATTACCGATATCCAGTAATTAAGCCTTACCACAGGTGGACCAGTAAATCACAAAAAAGATCTGCTTCTTTGAAAAATGTGGTTTTTCATTACCAAACAGAAGCTTGTGTCTGTTTGCTGCAGTGTGAACTAATTCGTTTCTTTCTCGGTTTGTAGAAAAAAGGATACGTCACTGTAAGCGAGATCAAAGGCAACCTGAAATGGGAGAAGGAACGGGCGTGTCACGTGCTGGTGAGTTATCCAACAGTCTGCTTAAGCAACCACACATTTAAACCTTCTAGCATTAATAAAGTGGCGATTCCCACTAACTTTTGTTTTTCTGGTATGCAGTTATTTTGCAAGTTTTTTTATTATTAGATTAGCAACATGTGAATAAGTATTCTACCTTTGCTAATCGCCAAATTCAGGATATGCCATTTAGTAAAGTCTTAAAAATTAATATATTTGCTTGGGTCTGTAGTAGATCCTTGTCTGATTCAATCGTTGACTCTTATGCTAAAAAGGTTTTTATGCTCTTGCCTAAAGAAGGGCTCCAGAAGTCTGTATTTTGTTTTGTTTTACCAGAAAATCCTCTTGAGATTTAAAATTTCTTTTACAACGGTGTCCTTGCCAAAAAAAAATCTGATAAGGAAGTAAAGTCACAACATTGGAAAACACTAAATAAAGATGATAAAAAGCTTTAAAATTTACATTTTTTTTAAACAATTTTCTTTTAACTTTGTAAGGATTCTGCATTTCAACATTCATTTTGGTGCTATCTTGATGTTTTTTTTGTTGTTACTCATGATATTTTTATGTGTCATCTGGTAGCAAAACTCCTGAGACTTTTTGTCCTGATCAATACAAATGGAGACAGGAAATGTAGCTACTTACACAGAAAACACAACCCCCCATCACACTATGTACCAGTGCTGAAATGTAGCGATAAAATGTCTTTAGGGCTGAATACAAGTTACCTAAATAAACACGAAGCCCCCTGCCGGACCTCCATGTTCTCATGTTCTGCATGTCTGGCTCCTCGTATTTCCAGGATCATCTGCTGAAAGAAGGCTTGGCCTGGCTGGACTCTCAAGCAGCCGGGGAGGCTC
Organism: Girardinus metallicus; assembly: GCA_903067095.1. NCBI lineage: Eukaryota > Metazoa > Chordata > Actinopteri > Cyprinodontiformes > Poeciliidae > Girardinus > Girardinus metallicus. The sequence goes on from CAEGAE010056629.1 coordinate 4,082, forward strand.
AGTACTGGCTGCCAGCGCTCTTCTCCGAGCTGACCTCTCGTGATGTCACGCCCGAGGAGGCCAATCAGATGACGCCTTAGGGAGCTTTATGGGAGGATTGTTATATTGTGACTGGTGGAGGAGTTCACTCATGTGCTGCCAGAAAGGGCGGGTTCTCCGCCTGGAGATGACGGACGTCACGTCAAGCATCGGACTCGAGAAGGCGACGGTTTTTCCCTTTCACGGATACAGTGGGTTGCAAAAGTATTCACACACCTTGAACCTTCTCGTATTTGTGACATTACAGTCGCAAATGTCGGTGTATTTTATAGAAACTCTACATGAAGGGGAAGAAAGATTGTACGTGCTTTTTTACAAATAAAAATCCAAAAAATGTGCTGTGTTTAGTGTTTAGCCCTCCTGGCTCAATACTAAGAGCTGTAATTACACCTGCAGCTCTGAGGAGATTGAGATTTTTGCCAGTTTTCTTGCCTCAAGCTCTGTCGGATGGGGATGGATGGCATCTTTGAAAAACAATTTCAAAATCCCAATATCAAGATTCTCAATTGGATTGATTTTTGGACTTTAACTGGACCATTCTAGCACATGAATACGCTTCCATCTAAACCAGGAAAGAGCCATTGTTGTACTGTTAAACTTGCCTACAGCTGCAAAACCTACATGACACCACTCAGTCTTTAATGTGTTGATGAAACATGAAAAAATAATTAAAATACTTAAAAAAAATGAGTAATGCACAATATCTCCAGCAAAATGACTTGTATCACTGTTGTCGTTTATTCCTGTTTCATTTCGCTTCCCCGTTAACCTGTTCTCTCCCTGCTGAAGAAAACTGTCCCCATAGCATGATGCCGCCACCACCATGTTTCACCTTCTGGGTGATATGTTCAGGAAGCGGTGAGACAGTGTGGAAGAGTTCAAGGGAAGGGGTGTGAATACGTTTTCGTCACGTGATTGGATGGGAAATTCAGCGTAATCTTGGCGGAGGGTTGTTTTTTGTAATGACTGGAAAATTTCTCTGTGTGCTAAACATGTAAATGCTAAAAATTTCTTGTATATAAAAAAAATCTTTTAAAGAAAAAAACTTCACACCAGATTTGTCGTATGAGCTTTTATTATGCAGCAAAACCAGCAGAAAGTACTTCCAGTGATACACACTTCTCGACGATTACGCTCATTCTCACCCAGGATACACTTGAAATTCATCAGATAATATTAAATACACTCTGATCCCAGTATGGCAGGCCATACTGGGTCTGCCATACTGGGATTTATGTTATAATGTCAAAGGTGCAAAGCTTTGGTGAATACATTAACCTGTAAATGCTGTTTAAACACTAATCGTTTGCTGTAACTGCCCCGCTCCCAAAGAGCCCCACAGCTTATGCAGCTTGAAACTTTAAGCTATTTTCTTTTTTAAAGATTTTTGGTTGGTCGGATTTTCTGAATTGTATTTTTTTGTGTAAAAAAGGCTAAAAAAAAAAAAAAAAAAGAACTTGAGGTTCTCAATGACTCTACTGAATAATGGCAATCATACTAACTTATATATTTCAGTGATAATTAAGGCCAAACAAAGTAAATTTGGTCAAATTCTCTGTGAATTTCAGAAACCCAACTCATTTTTAGTCACTTCCAACAATTAAACAAGTCTGTTGCAGTTTTTATGCTGATCGTAATTACAGAACGCGATGTGTTCATTTTATGGATGTTTACTGAATATTTCCAATCACTTTTTATATACAAAACACTACAATAATATCATCAACTAGTTCTCTACTGTTTGATCATCAGGTCGGTTACCGGTACCGAGGTTAAACTTGTGGACCCGGAGAGTCACGGTGTGGAAACTAAAGGAATCCATCTTATTAATGTAATGCTGCTTAGCATCACTAATATCATTACTCTATAAACAGCAGAACAACAAAAAAAAGAAAAAAAAGAAGGTGTACTATATAATAAGCAAATTTACTTGATGATTATTTTGAAATTTAACAGATTTTGTTCATTTTTAAAACAAGTAGAATGAAATACAGTTATCATTTAGCTGGTTTGATCAGTATTTATTTTTTACTGCTTTGACATCCTGTTTTAAGGGACTGTTGTACATTGCTGGCACTGACTTCTGAACAAAACAGTAAGTTACTAGATAAAGAAAAAATAAAAAAAACAAGAATTAGGCCTCAGATCTTAATAGGTTGGTAAAATACAAGAAAAGCTTTGAATTTAGTCTTTTTTTTTTTTCCTCAAATATTAAATCTGAACTCCCAAAAAATAAAAGAACGATCCACCTGTCCTGCATACACAGTCTGCTCGGTTTTAGCCTGTACATATGGGACATGGATGATTAATAATGCCAAATTGAAAGATATAATAAACAGAGATTGATGAGAAGAGTTAAGGTCTCAGAAGGAAAGGACTAATTTACACAGATAAGTGACGGGTAAGTCAATGAATCGACTGGCACATCCACGTATCAGGCAGTTGTTGAAGGATCCAATAGTCCAGACTTTCTGCTGATCAAACTACCTTTAAATCTGACCACAATAATATCACCAACTCGTTCTGCTGGGTTGTCATTGTGGCTTTCCAACATGTCAGTCATTAAGAGTCAATCATCTATGATTAGAAATGAATTATTCTACCCCGATATTTAATAATGTTATTTCTAAGGCATTTTCTATGATTTCAAGATGTTTAGCTCTCCATATATGGATGTGACAGCTTATCATTCTAGCAGGTTTCAGGTCTCAAGAAGCTTTCGCAACTAAGATGACAAGCTTATACTAATGTCAGTGTTTTTTTTTCTTTTTTAACCAACGAGACCCATCCGAAAAGACGACGGCGCGGCTCTCACAGCTCGTGGCCGTAGACGTGGTCTTCGAATGTGGACTGCTCCATGCTGTCGCAGATCACCGTGCAGAACGGACACACTCGGTGACTCTGCTCATGCTGCTCCAGCTCCAGCTGGGTTATGCCGGGGAAGCTCTCCCGGCAGTGACGACACACCAGCGCCGGCTGCCAGGAATAGGGCGTCACGAGAGGTAAGGGAAGAAGGAAGGGATTATGTTTTAAGTCCACTTTAAAAATAAACAGTAAACAGTCGCTCATGTGGACATCCAGGGATCGTGTGTGCTGAGGGATGTTTTCCCCATTTATGTGTTTTGGAGGTGCATCGAGCTTTTCTACACCGATGAGTTAAAATGTTTGTTTGATATGTAAGGTGTAATCTGTGACTCTTTCTAAGACATTTGTATGTTATCGCTTATTAATGTGACGTTCAAATTATTTTATTCTACTTCCAAAAACATTCATCATTTCCTTTGGAATGGGAGGAGTGTTTCAGAAATATGAATGCCGTTGTCTCCCTCTTATTCAGATCTAAATTGTGCCTAATATCCACTTCGTTATAATAAAATAATTTCTCCGCTTCCAAGCAGATGTACTTTCTTGTAATCTTTAAAAAGATGCGTTGAAGGTCTCACTGCTTTCTGGTTTTTCTTTTGCAACTGGGCTCCATTTTTTTTCCTTATTTGTGGTTCAGTAGCTGGTCATTTTAGGTGAAATATTTTCCATGTTGGTCTCCTAACCACGACCTAATCACTCTGACATAAAAGCGCCTAAGTTCAAGGGATGAGCCATTATTGCGTGAACACACACACACACACAAAAATAAAAAAAACAAAATTAAACATGCAATTTTAGGGACTTTACTACCAGCAGCCTGTCACATAGACACAATTTGTTGCATTTCTCTGGTTAAACTCAATGCAAAATTGGATACAAACTTATGGCCAAGAATGTAGAAACTGTATCTCTGTTCCTAACTTGCACTAGTCAGATGTCGCTACTAAAGAGCCTAAAGCAAACAAATGACATCTGGAACATGAAAACGTAAACAAATACTTAAATATGTCCGCAGCACACTGGTATAAATGTTCTTTGAAGTGTTTATATAACTAAACTCACGTGTAACTTTATACAAAGAACTTTACAGTAAAGACCCAACTAGTACCAATCAACAGATTATCAGCTCCTGATCAGTTATTATAACTATTTTAACTGTATAAAATGTGTTTGTTTCACAAGTTGATATGTTTTATGCTGAAGAGAATTATATTACTCACCTCTTCGCCTGGTGTTCCCAGCAAGCTATCTGTAAAAGAAAAGGAATAAAGTCATTTAGTTGAAAACAAGTTAAGATGTTTGACATTTTTATAGATTGTAAAAAGTGGTATGATCAATAAGGAAGTGAATCACAAACTTTAATGTAATATATTGGGAGACAAAATAGTGCATAGTTGTGAAGAGGGTGGAAAATGAAGATTTCCAGCGTTTGTCTTTACAAGGAGAAATCTGAAAGGAATGGAGTTAATTTGTATTTGGCTACAGGAAAATATTGGAAGAATGTGCTGTTTTTTGCAAAACACTGAGAAAGTAATCATGGTGAAAACACGGTGGTGCCAGCATGGTACTGTGGGGACGCTTTTCTTCAGAAGAGGTGGGGAAACTGGTCAGAGTTGATGGGAACTTGGACGGAGCTAAAATCAAAGCTGGAAAAAGGACAGATGGAGGACTTTGACCTTGGACTGCAGTAAAAAGTGTCTCACCAACTGACTCAGTACGCCGTGCGTAAACACAACACGGACCTCTCAACTTTGTATTTTACAAATACAAACCTAAAAACCCTCTGCTCCATAATTGCGCAGTCTTTTGTCTTGGTTTGTTATGAAGAAAAAAAATATATTCAATATGAATCCTTTTGCAACTCACAATAGATAACACTGACTGATGCCATTTATTGGCATTATGAAAGTTTCTTCAGTCATCAATATGGTGGGAATGATGCATTGTGTCAAAAAACTACATATAAATCACTTTGTTTGGACGAGAGCTTAAAAATAGAACCGCTTAGAAATTCATTAATGCCGCACAGGCAAGAACAACAAATACGACGTGTTGCGTTTTATGCCACAGAAACATTAACCTTGACAGGCCGTACTCAGATAACAAGAGGCCTTCAGGATGCAATAAAAGGACAAAGTTCAAATCTGAACCACTACACAGACAAACTACTTCATGGTGGCACCACTGCGGTTCACGGAGATGAGAGGAGCAGGTGAAATTGTGGGATTTAGCTCGCAGGTAGAAGGTGCATGCATAGTTAAGTTTGTCTAAATTTTGAGATGTGCAAAATAGAAGATCATTTGTGTTTGAGTTTTATTTATGCAGTGAGCTCTGACCTATAACGGCATGGGGATTACTGGATTTTCAGAAATGCAGAGAGACAGCCTTGTGACTTTGCTTTACTTGACCATAAATGTTTTACTGATTGCGTTTTAAAATTTCTCTGGAAAGCATATTAGAAGTTTTTTTTTGAAAGCTCCTAATAAGAAATAAGAACCGTCCAAAATTAAAACCAGCAGGTCAATGACCAGAAATTGGCGGGTCTCTGAAGAATGTAGCAATATCTTTGTTGCTAAAGGAGTGAGCGTTATGACAAGTAAACCATTTCTGGAAAAAAAACAGAAAAAAAAGAAAAGAAAAAATAAACCATTAGACTGTAATCTGAAAAAAACATCTGAAAACCTCTTCAAATAAATACTTGCTTTGTGATTTGAGTGAGCTTTCAGAACAGCAGACAACCACCCCTGGTTCTGCCTGACCACGCGTCCGTTCCTCACCTATGGTGTTGTATATGTGCTCCGGCTCACCCAGGATGTCCTGCTGGTCACGGCTGGCCGGAGCGTCGCTGCCTGCTACGATGGGGTCTGGCTGCAAGTAGGGCATCTCTTCAGCCACAGGTGAGGTGATGTTTGCGTAATGTGAGCGAAGCCTCTCAATGTCACCTTTGAGGCCCTGCAAGAATGAAGATGGTTGAGATTTCTGAAATCATGTAGGAGATTTGGATTTGGCACAGATTTTTTCTACATGTACCTGAACTTCTCTGCTGAGCTCATCTCTCTCTTGTTTGATCAGCCTGATCTCCTGTTCCTTCTCTTCAATGGCGATGTCCTTATCTGCGAGTATTGCATTCAACTCCCTGACCTGCATCTGAGAATATACAGAAGCAGAATGACTGTCAATATACAATGAAAACACACTGTCATTTAATTTCATACAAAAAAGCAATCAGATGACAAAATCAGACACAAAACCATAAATCCATTTTGTAGTCTCTTTTGAGGTTAATAAACTTTTGATTAAAATAACACTTTAGTTATATTAGAAACATTTCTTACTCAGAAAATGTATCCCCGTAGAGTTAGTTTCTAGAGTAGTAAATTAGTGACATCCTGGCTTCTTTTTTGTAGTTTTTTTTAATTAATTAAGTCATTAAGAAATAGACCTTGGTGTGGCTAATAAAATTAAAACCTCACTGCATAAATCATCAGTTCTCAGTGGGTTTAACTCTGAAATATAATTATATAAATTGAAACTAAAATGCATCTTAATCTAAAAGATACAGATGTTGTTGCTTCTCTAAATGTGTGATGAAATTCGTGCAAAATAATTCCCATTTCAGATTGCTAAAGATAAACAGCATGTTTATCTTTGAAATGTAAGAAACGCAAACTGAAATTAACCCAGATTTACCTCATATTTGCTGCTTTGGCGTTGCTCCAACTCACAGTTTTTGGCCAAACTCGTCAGCTGCTCCTTGACGTCCCGCAGCTCGTTTTCTGTGGACTCACAATGCCTGGTGACGGCCCTCGTCTCCTCCCTCTCGGCCAGCAGCTTCGCCTGCACATCCTGCAGCTGCTTGGAGAGAGTCTGATACTGCGCCTGAAGAGGACGCTTCATTAAGCCTCCTCACATTTACCTGAAATCTGTTCAGCGGTATTCTGAAGAGGGATTCAGTTTTCTTGTTTAAAAAAAAAAATCAAATATACCATGAGGTCATCCTTTGGAGCCCTCTGCAGTGAATCTTGCTGTGAAAGCCTCCTGCTCAATTCCTGGTTCTCCCTTCTCACTTCGTCCATGTTGGCTTTGAAGCTTTGCAGCTTTTGCAGTTCTAGAGAGATCCGATCCTTCTCTTTGGTGGTGCTCTGAAGATCAACCTGGTAATGAGAAAGCACACATTTTACGATTAATGGATGTTTCGGTGACCTCCTGTTGGCCTCGCCTAAGACACATTTTAAACCCTCAACAAGGCTGAAACTTCTAAAAAGAAGAAAATTTAAAAACTCAATTTTGCTTCCAGCTAATCCCTTCTGAACTTTTTCAGACATTATTTCCAGGTTCAGGTGCCCATATTGGTTAGACTGGTCCTAAATATTCTCATTTTGTCAAAAAAAAAAAATATATATATATATATATCCTCATTCACACTCGCTTCTGCTCTACAGAATCAGAGTTTACAGTGGGAATAAGTTTGTCATTATTTAAATGTAGAAGAACTGTAGGTTTACCTGCAGAAGCTCAAAGCGGTCCATTGTGTTTGACAACTCCCGCTCTGCTTCTCTGAGTTTAGCTTTCAGCCTGAAAACACACAAAACAGAGTTTTACATATAAGATAGGTTTGCCAATCTTATATGTAAAGAAATCAGTTTGGTCACATGACTAACCAGGTTTTGTTCTTTTTGCAGCTGACATGGGCAGCTATCAGTAACAAGGATAATTCACAGAACAGTTATATTTTATACTAAGATTAAATTGTTAAGTTAAGTTATATCCTGAAGGCAGTTGGTTGAAATGCATTTTATTTTATTTTTTTGGATTAACCGACTAAAGGGGGCAGAATATAAAATATCCACCAACATTCAAAAGAAAAACTTGTTGTTTTTTTTTCAGAAGAAAAACAGAAAGTGCAAACATTACTTGGCAATCTCATCACTTTGTGCATCCAGATGCCCTTTCAGCACCTCGCGCTCTTCTTTCATCTGATTGATCTTCATCACTGCTCGATCATATCTCTCCTTGAGAAATAATATGGATACAAATGAGCATAGGAAGAGGCTGGAGTACGTTCTAGTTTAATGGGAAAGAGAAGCCATGTTACCTCATTACTTCTAGATGACAAAGAGCTCAGTTTTTCCTGCTCTGTGGAGTTTTGTTTCTGGATTTCCATCCGCCTGGTCATTTCAATCACCATCTCCTCCTAGCAAGCAGCAGCAGCATCAACTTTAGCTTTTCATCCTGACAATTTAGCTTAAGTTTCACCACGAACTGATGAGAAACCTTTAAGCGGTCGTTCTCCTTCATCTGCAGCTGCAGTGTGTTCTTGAGTTGTTCATTGTTCTCCTTCAGCTGATCCATTTCTTTGATCAGTTTAGCCATTTCTGCCTCTCTCTGGTCATTCTGCTCCTGAACAAATCAGACACGCTCCGTCAACTTATCAAAGTTCACTTTGAAGTTTAATGACCTTCTGTGTTGCACAATGAGCAAAGGAACCCTGCCGGGTTTACCTCGGAGCTGCTGATATCCTTCTGGTCATTCAGCAAAGCGCTTTTTAAGGTTTCGTTTTCTGCTCTCATCTGATCCAGCTGCTTTTGCAGCTCAGCTTTCTCACGTTGACTCTGTTCAACTTGCTCCTGTGGTGAAATACAAGTTGCAGAAATCAAGAAGCCTGAATGTAGAAATCACCAATTAGTCCAAGTATAAAGATGTAAAGCGGAAATAACAGTCATGTATCATGAGGAATGCCTGTTTTATAAGTGTTAAATTGGCTCTTTATTCACTTTGTTAACAAGAAAAACTTTGAAAGTTCTTCCTAAAATCTGAAGACCATTTGATTCAAACCATTTAAAAAAAATGAATAAAATACAACATAATGGGAACTACAAGCACCATGGGTGACATATACACCCTCACTTCCTTATAATCATGTTTATTTACATAAATCCCAGGAAGCACCACTTTATGGAAATGACCAAACGTGTGAATAACCTTATCCTTCAATTCAGTTTATTGTAGATTATCTCTTAGCATTTGGAAAGTTTGATTCGCTCTTATCGTAACTGTAGGGAAAGTCACTTCAGTTCCCTGAGAATTAAATAGGAAAACTAAAATGATTTTTAAAGTGCGCTGTCCAGCTTTGGTTATTTCCAGCAGTTATGTGAGCTAAGTTTACATAACTAAATCTATGTGCATATTTGCATACGATACCTGAGTCGTGATAACCAGCAGGTCATCATCTGCGATGCTCCCTGTGTTTTGTTCTGATGGATTTCTGAAACAGAAAGGAGTGCTGGCTCCCCGGACCTGCCCGCTGCTGTCAATGTAGCAGAACTGGTAGAACTCGATCTCGTCTTTAGGCAGGTAGTACTCTGGTAGGAAAGTGAAAGCAAACTGGGTGAACTTTTATGCTAGATGGTAACCTTCTTACTTTTATACATAGTTGTCTAGTCAGTAAAAATGTTAAAAACACTTTAAAAATTAGCAACAAATTTTAAATAAACAGATGGCTGAACATCAAAATTGATCAGACGTCTCAGACAATGTATACTAAGAAAACTTGTAGAGTTTTGCAAATTGTAGATAAGAGTTTTAACAGATTTTCTAAACTTTTTTTAATTATTTTTTTTAGAAAAATCTCCAATTATCAACTATAGAACACAAAATATTGAGTTGTTCAATCGATTATCACAACCCCAAGAGGAGTTCTGCATGCAAACGGTGCTGCGCTGTAGCTTTAATTGGTTGTCTTCTAGTTGGAAGATTAGACCATAAACCCAACTCTACTGCATTTTTTCCAGGGCCCTTAAGGAGGAACTGGCATGGGCATAAATTTCACAAATTTAAAAAGTGAATTATTTTTTCTTCAATAAAAAGTTTTCTTTTTATTGAAGAAAATAAAAAAAGAAAAAAGAAAAATGTCAATCATTTGAATATCTCTCTTAGAATGCAACCCACTTCCTCCATTATTATTATTATTATTATTATTATTATTATTATTATAGTCACAGTTCTGATTACAGACGCTCTCAGTGAGTGCCAGCTGGAGACATCCTCGAAGAAAGCGGGTCCAAGTGGAAAACCGTTTGGACCAACCCAAAAACTATACTGCGGAATTGCAGTATAGTTTTCCAAACTACGATGCTTTTTCTAGGCAAAGGTGCCAAGTGCAGCACATCAGTTACCAAAAAAAAACAAAAACCTGTCATTCTAATTTTACTCAGAAAATTTCAGAAGAATTTGAGCTAAATCCTTCCCACTTTAACAAAATTATTTGGGACATCTTAACAAAAAAAAATATCTGAATATTGAAACTGCTACTTTATTAGTAAATTCAAAATATTTGACATTTTTCACCGTCTTATGAACTCTATGTTTAAAGTAAATCTCTCCCAGACGAAAATCCACTGGATGTAAAACAGGATTAAACAGGATCCGACTTCATGCTACAGTCATTTGCAAAGACAGATTTCAAGATTATTTTTGCTCACAAAGTGTAGACATGACACACAACAAGGCGTGTACATGACAAACAGGAAACAAGGTCTTTCACCACGCAGAGAAATTGAAACTTACCTTTAAACACAGCTTGTCTCATCTCTGTCTGTTGAGCATCATGGACTGCCTCCACCCACACAAATGTGTGATAATCCTTTGTTGAGCTCCACCCCACCTGGTCAAAAACACAAAACCATACTCATTTAAGATACTCAATGAGTATCTCAAATACTAAGATACTCATTAAGTATCTTAGTATACTAAATGAGTATACTAATATTGTCTTAGTATATTAAGATAATGAGTATAAACAGTATATTGATAAAACAATATACTGTTTTATCAATAAAACAGTAGACTGATAAAGTATGAATTTTCACTTAAGGATTTTACAAAACACCTTAAGGAGAAAAAAAACTAAGTCTTCTTTCTGTGTTTTTGGGTTGATGAGATCACAACAGGCTAAAGTGTAGCATGACTAAACATGGAGGGTGAGCAACTTTGACAGATTTTTTTTTTTAAAGGTTTTGTCCCTCCTAGTGGCCTTTATTTCACAGTCGTCAGACAGGAAAGTGGGTTGTGAGAGAGGCGGAATCCATGGGGCAAAGGTCATTGCCCCATGGATTCCCCTTATCATCATGCAATGTCACCAGAGCCCTGTGTGTATGGAGGCCTACTTAAAACAAAGATACACTTGGAACAAAATGGCACACTAACCAGAAAAACTGACCATGACAAGTTGTTATAAAAGCAATAATCTACATCTTACGTGAGTCTGATTTGAAAAGGAGAGAAATCTGGCCAGTAGCTCTAATTTATTATGACTGTAAACAAAAAGTAAGCGAGGTAGCTTACCTTGAAGATGCCTACCCAGTCCCTGGCATTTGGCTGGAAGGCAGCATTGAGAGTAAAGCGGCAGGTGATGGGGCTGGAAGGCGGGTATGAGTACGGGATATCGATGAAGACCACCTGAGAGAAGGTGCAAGCCGGGGGGCCAGTCGCTGCTGCCGCCTCTGGGAGGGTCTCCATACTGACCTACCGTCTTACAACGAAACACACGACATCCCATGATGTCGATTACAGAGAGCACTGTAATCAACAGTGCTCACTGTTTACTGTCGATTACAGTAAACAGCCAGTTTACTGTAAGCACAGTGAGCACAGATCAGCCAGTTTAACGTCAGAAAGCAGCTCCCTTGCGTTGCCAGCCTACACTCTTCCTGGCATTGTTTATACACCTTAATGCGCATTTAGAATTTTGCTTTCGGTTGTTACAAAACTGCTTACTCATATCTTCGTGATTAACGAATCACTTTACAACAAACATAAACAACCATCTGTAATGTACTCAAGTCGTTTTTAATTACGTTTAAACCGTGAGCTAAAAGAATTATATAAAAACGACAGAAAAAAAAAAAAACTTCTTAAAACCGAAACCAAAATAGTATTTCAGAGTGTACCGCAAATACATGATGTTAAAACCGGGGGAAAAAAAACAATGTTTTAAGCGTTAGTTCGTTCAAAAAAAAACCCAGTGAGTTATAAGAAAACTTTACGATAAAGTCATAAAACTTACATTTGTTGTCAGTTGACGCAGTCTTGAGATTTCCCGTCTGTTTCTCACAGACACAGCGACTGAGGTGTTCACGTACACCTCGGATCTTTGTACTGCCACTGCATGTAAAAAAAAAAAAAAAAATAGGACGCACTGCGCACGTAAAAAAAAAAACTAAACTGAAAATGTTATTTAACCTAACATAAAAACTATTTATATTATTTTAAAATGATATTTTTACAATGAACTATGAATATTCACACTAATATTGTAGACCGTTGCAGCTTCTTGGCTTTAAAAAATGCATTTTTAGAACATTTCTAAAATGCATTCTAGAACATTTTTTTTTAGCTGAAACAAAAACAAATCACAGCAACATTCTGTAATCAGATACAACTCTGTAACTGGTCGCCTAACTCTACACTTATCACATTTATATTCCTTATTTACGATTGTAACAAGACCCGATCCCTTTATTTCAGATTGTTACAAATACATCAGCCCACGACTGTTTTATTCAAACACGCTAGGTGGAGCCAAACTCCTCTTTGTTCCAGAAACAACATAATAAAACAGCTAAATAAAAATAAAAATCACATCTCGAGGACGTATTTATATGTTGATAGATTGTTTTTTTTTCTTTCTTTCATTTTTTTAAACAAATGTATTTTACAGTAAAGCTACATAATCCTATTTTAGCTATAAGCTTTGCAGATGCAGTTGTTTGACAAGGTTTATGTTTTTTGGGGGGATTTTGTCTGACACGACATAGTTTTGGAGTGAAAGAAAATATGATCTTTCATCAGTTGACTTCTAATTAGAAATTGTGTAAACTGATCTCTATATCAACCTTTCTGAAGCCTTGTTAAGAAGAGGTATCATTTCCTTTCCCTTCACAATTTTGTTTTTGTGGCGGTCTATCATACGGATTACCAATGAAATAAATTAAAGTTTGTGCTTGCATCATAAAACAATGACAAAACGTTTAAAGAGATGTAAGCAATTGTGAAAACACATATATATCCGTTGCTGTGCTATGAGAATGTTATATTTATTTGAATAATAATGGTGATGAGCCTCAAAATGAAAATCTGAGGAAATAATTTTCAAGACAATCCTACATATTGCCTGGATGGCAGAGTTATAACTGAAAATATTTAATTATTCCTCAATTTAGCCACTATTTCCTAAAATAATGCACAAAGAAGGCACTTCCAAGAATGCAGTAGAATCCTGCTATGCATTTTGAAAATTTTTTATAATGCTAAAGCTATAGTAAAAACTACATTTATGCATGACATTTCATTTTAAAATAAGAATTATCACAAAATGGAGAGACAGTGTCTCTGTAGTGTTTCAAGTTTGCCTCTTTGAGATTGTTTATGCTATTATTAAATTTTATTGTATTTTACAAACTATCACATTTCTAATTCTTTTGTTTTAGCCAGCATTACCTGTTGCAATAGAGTCTTTGTCTGCAAACAAAAAGTATGCGCCTACCTAACATTTTGTAGAAGTAGCTACTTCTACTAGGCAAAAAGTAAAGAATAAAATAAAATCCTAAATAACTAATCAAACATGCCAAATAATCCAAGCAGAGCAGCAAATAATATCGACCGAGGAAAAAAACACCAAAAAAGAGAGAGATGACTCGTAGGCAGAAAGTTATAAATTTTTCTCTGGATAAACTTGAGATTATCCAGAAAAAGAAAAACTATAAGGTACTTTCCTCCACAAATAGGAATATCTGTCTAAAATGCCAATTTAAAGTTCAAAATCCATTAAAACATCAAAAATTGACCCCTCCTTTTTGGTTTTTGGCTGATTTTTTTTTTTCAGTCTTCACATGTGTTAGCCACCAGCCAATCACAGACGAGGTTCTCACACCTTTGCCTCACGATTGGCTGGATCTGACCCCCGTCGAGTTGATTCATGTTTACATTTGAAGGTTTACTGTCCTCTCAGCGTCCAGCCAGCACTTCACGACCATCCGTGGGAACAGCTGCAGAGAGAGCAGCGCGTTTTAGAGGCTCACATCGGGAACCAGAGGAAACGCTTTTTGGAGGGTAAATGTGACTTTTTTGACCAACTTTTTTTTTTTTTTTGCCTTTTCAAAGTACGCGTTTAAAAGTCAGTTGCTAATAGGGGCTAGCCCAGTGCTGTCAGAGCTGGGAGAGGTCGGCATTCCGTTGCCATAGTAACGGCGCCGTACATATAGGCTGCGCAGTTAACTGCAGGGTGGTTTTAGGATGTTTTTTTTTGTTGTTTTTAAGTTATGAAGTCTTTCCTCAATGTAGTTCTGTAGCAAGGACTTGAAGAAAGGCTTTATGTTCCTCATAAACTAAATTGACCACTTTGTTTACGTCAAATGTTAAATCAGTTTTATGGCATTCCTCCTCAACCGGGTGCTAGTGGCTGGAGACAAGACACTAGTAAAACTCGCATCACTCGTTAGCATTATGCTGTGGTAGTTATTTTCTTTAGCAGAGATGTGCAACATTGACATAATGGTGAATGCAAATAAGAAAAGGCTGCTGGAGACTGAAGAAGACTTGAGAGTGGGATGGAGGATTACCTTACAATAAGACAACACTGAAGACAACACTGAAGCCTACTGGAATGCAAATACACACAAAAGTTTTCACATTTTTATTTGCAAAAGGAATATGATGTCCATGATCAATTTTCCTTCCATGTCACAAATATGTGTTACTTTGTGTGGGCCTATTAAATAAAATCTAAATAGGAATTAAAAAAAATTCTAACCAGAAGAAAATTTGAAAATGTTCTACGGGATCACAATGCGTTTCAAAAGTCTTTCAAAGAAGAGGGTGATACACACAAAACCCCATAAAGTTAAGTAGCTTAAATGCATGCAAAATAAGCACAAGTACAGACAAAACTGCCGTAAAAGAGAGACAAAATAAGTGTGAGGATAGAGACCTGGCACAGAGAAAAGAAACAAAAGTCCTTCTCCATTTTATTGAAAGTCAGTTCAATAAAATGGAGAAGGAATGCTAAGCTAACCTGTATCTTACAAAAGACAAAGAGTTACAAAAATCAGGTAAATAAGATGGTACCATAAATAAGCCACAAAGTGCCAGAATCAACAAAAGCTACAAATAAAACATAAATAATTCATATGTAACCATAAAGAGAGGCAGGAGGTATAAAAAATACATGCAAAGTGACAAACATGTGATTTGAAGACAAAAAACGCAATAATGTCTAAATGGCTTTAGAAGGACACAAATCAGCTCCAAATAGTGTAAATAACTTAGAGAGGAACAAAAGATCATAAGGAGACAAAAATGTCCCAGAATGACTTTAAAGAAGGAAACAAGTCTGTGTGAGAAGCAGAGAGAGCTGAAGGCAAAGAAATGGGTGAAAGTCAACAGTGAGCATTTCATTTTTAAAAATGTGCCTAACTCAACTCATGCTGAACTTCCAATTAGCCTATAGGGAAAAAGTAATCTGCCCCTAAACCTGACAACTGATTGTACTATCGGGGCAGCAACAACAGCCATTGGTAATATAATGAGTTTCAAGCATGAGCAGCCTCCATCTCCATCAGATATAAGTCTTGACTTTGACTAGGCCACTCCAAAACCTTCAACTGTTTTATTGGATTTTGATATGTGGAGCTGGTTCACCACAGTTTCATGCTTTCTCCAAGCAAAGAGATGAACTTAGGGAACAATGAAGCCATTGTAGTATTTCACACTTTATTTTATCAAATAAAATAAAGTTTCCATCTTCTACGTCTGATAGTATTTTTCAGGCATTATCCACTTCATGTATTATTTCTCACCTCCAAACAAACTAGCATCATTTAAGCAGCTGGTGCCAAAGAATGTTCCCAAAACTCTCTCTCTTTTTTTTTTTTCCTTACCTTCATCTCCTGTAATTTCCATGAGCCCCAGCCGCCAACCTATCTGATAAGTTCCTTAGCTTCAGAACCACAACGCAAAGGTCTGGTCTCCTGTTTTAATAAGCAGTGACATGGAGGAACAGCAGCGCTTTGAGGCGATAAAACCTATATGGTTGAGAAAAGTCTGTCTAAAATCAAAGTAGATCCTGTCGGTGGCAGTGATGACATTGAGATTGTAATTTATAATCCAGATGTTTTCAACATGATCTGATTTTGGCAGCTGTCTTTATGGAAGACTCCTGACCTGTATTGGACCCGTAATCCTTTCATACCTCGTATTGATGCAATAATTCACAGACAAGGAGCCCTCACCATGCTGTATAGCAAATGACCCATCCATCCATCCATTTTCTGTTCACCCTTAGTCCCTTAACGGGGTCGGGAGGGTTTAGCAAATGACCAAAACTGAAAAACAACTTTTTTCCCCCTCTCCTAGTAACGTTACTCCAATTAAGGATTATTTTTTCCTTATAAAATATGAATCAATTTAATGGCTTATTGTGTCCCTAGCCTATATTACAACAAATGTCCTCCTGACCTAATTCAATGTCAGACATGCAGATGCACAAATTAATTGCCTTCAGTCACACAATGCGATGCATTTCAACTAATATCCATGCTGAAAGCTTAGTTGCTAACCTTGAACGTCTCATAACGGAGCATGTCGTAGACGTGTGTAGGATATCAGTGGATGATTAATTAATCCTTAATTAGTTACAGAATTAAAGAGTTGCATCAGTGCCTCCTTGTCAGCTCTTCCTCCTCGCCGCCACTCTTTAGTTTGACTGGTACCTGCCCTTTGTTTGCTTCTTTCCTTTCCTTGTCTCCGATTAACATTTTTCCCCTCTCGCCTTGCTCCATTTTTAATGTCGTTAATGACGAGCCCGGCTTTATTTTAGCCCAGCCAGCACTACTCAGTCGCAGCGCTGCCGAGCTTTTCAGCACAGATTTAAACTGAACAACTCGCGGCGCTGAAAGCCACCTCTCCTGTTTCAGTGAACAAGCATCAGGGATTATCCCTCTCTTCTTACCCCCCCGCCACGTCAAGGTCCCCTGCTCGTTTTCTCTTCCGTCATGTCAAGACGTATCGGGTTTTTCTAACTGGTTACCAGATCCACTTCTTCTTCAGCCTTTAAGTTGGTCTGAGCTGAACCACCGTTATGATAACAATGAATCTTTTCTGTTTTCTCCAGGGCATTAGTTTCAGGTGGTGTGTGGAGGTGGGATGAGGTTCTTCACTGATTTGTTTGCTGTGGAGCGTGGTCGCACTTTGAGAAACTCCTGAAGCCGTCGGAAAACAGACGTGGAGACAAACGGCTGCAGCGTCTTCCAACACCGATTTCCACATCAATGTAGGAGCAACACTACGGGTGAGTTACGCTGTTCTCTTTAAATAAGACGTCTTAGAGTGTACAGGAGCAGAAATTAAAGCAACGGCAATGCTTGCGTCTCTTTGTGAGGCTCTGAAACCCAGCTTCTGTTTTGAGGTAGTAGAAAATAACAGTGACACAGGCGTGGAGCCCCAACTGTTGCTGGTTGAAGAACATTAAACATTAAACAGGGGCATAAAAACGCAAACAGTTCAGACAGCTGTTATATTAGTAATCCATTTATTTCTACTGTTTGTATGTCTTTTAAAATCAATTTGCCGCATATTGTAGCCACAAATTTCAACGGGTTTTATTGGGATTTTTAAGAGAGCGTCATTGTGAGGTTGAAGGAAAACGATACACTGTTCTCAGTTTTCCTTCAAAGTACAAATCTGAAGTGGGGCAGTTGTATTTAGGTCCAATGGAGAGATGCATAGGAGGATGGTTACGTCTCTGTCAGCTTTCCACATCCAGATACTGAAATCTTCCTGTCACAGGATAACTCCATCTCAGTCAGATTGGACGGAGAACATCTTTTACCACAGAGTTAGGTCTCTGTCACTTTATTTATATGAAGCTGTATTTATATTGAGACTAAATTACAAATATGTTTTTAACATATTTATTAATTGAAACACTTTCTTTGCTCTTTGTAAGGTTATTTTGCACCGCTTTATGTTGATCAATCCGACAAAACCCAATCGTGATTGATTGCAGCAATTCAAGGGAACGTTATGTTGATACTTACCAAATGGACACAGACATATTTCACGTTTATTTTTCTATTATTGAATATTTTTTCTTTGATTTTCTAAACTCTCCTTTGACATTTTTTTTTTTTAACGTTTCATCACTAACTCAGATATTCTTGTGAACGAAACGTTTAGAGTAAAATCTGAATGCGTTACATTAACCGGGCACTTTGATTGTTTCGTGAGGGCGGCTCATCCGGCAAACCAGAGGTGTTGTTCATGCACCTGTTCTCGCCGCACACTGAGGGAGAGTCTTGGGCCGTAACTGAATCTGGGCCGAGGTCAGTGGGGCGTCTCAGCCGAGTGCAACACTCACAGTTGAAGGCCAGGATTATCCAGATCACTGGATCAGAATACCGTTACCTGGCACCGCAGCCTCCCACTGTGTACCTGGGATGTCCCTCCTCGACACCACCAGCAACCCCAGGTTTCTGTCACAATGATTACCTGGAGTTAACTGAGTTAAATTCACCTCAAACCCTGCCTGTAAGACACCAGGTCGGACGCGGAGGTGCACGGCTCCTGCTGTGCTCAGATCAGAGGACAGATTGAGACGAGCAAGTGGAGCTTTAAATTTCCCTTATATTAGAACTTTCTTATGTTCTGGGAAGTGGATCTTGACTATATATGTTATGCTGTCTTTTGTATGCACTAGCTTAAACCTGCAGTAACCTTTACAAAAATATGTTTTTTTCTATATTTGCTAATACTGTCATGTTGTGACAGATCATATGTGAAAAAAACCAAGTTCCTCCATCTCCTCCTTGCACCGCTCCCAGTCAAAAACAACCAGTCGGAGCCAGGAGGAAGGTCTTAGCGCTGTCTGTCATGCTCATGTACGTGCTGCTCAATATGCTAACACAACTTACCGTTACAGGAAAACTGCATCTGACGTAATCTGTGGCCATGCTAACTTGCCTGAACATTCATGATGAACCAACTGTAGCGTAGCAGAGAGCAATGGGGGGAGGATGTGAGTGGTGCATACACGAGAGTGATTGGCAGCACTAAATCCCTCCTCTTGGCTCTAGCTCCTTCAACATATTTTTACTCAAGTAAAAGTAAAAAGTCACAGTTCATGAAATTATATAAAAAAAAGTATTTGGTAAACAGACTTCTCACATCTTCAATCGTTTAATATTTAAAAATTACATTGTTGCGTGGATCATCGCATGATTAGATTAAGGACCAAAAATGAAACTAATTCAAATAAATAACATGATCACAAAATAGCAAAATCAGGCAGAATATACATTTTTCCAAATCTTTTTTTTTTCCAATATAAAACCTATTAAACTTTAACAAAAGTTACTGAAAGTGGGTGGAGGATCCAGAAATGTTACTGAATTAAGAGAAGTGATACTTCATGATAAAATTAGTCAAGTAAAAGTAAAATGTACAGCACAGAAAAAGTACTTCTGAAAGTAATTTTTTTCCAACAAGTAATTTTTTTTACAAAAGTGATTCAAGTAAAAATCTGAGTAAATGCAGCTAATTACTACTTAAATCTGAATGTCAAGCGGCGTTGTGAGAGGCACGGCAGCATCACGCTGAAGAATCGCCTGGCTGCCGGTGGGACTCGTGTTCACGGCACAAGAATGGTTGAAAAATGACAAAGTGAGGATACCTTTGATGAACTTCACCTGAACGACGGCTTTCTCCTATAAAGGCCAGATTTGTGATATGCAGAGTGGATTTCCTAAGATTTAATCAGAGTTTGGATTATTTCTCGTCATCGTTGTGTTACTAGTTGCTCTGCTGCGGCACCTTTTAAATGCCAGTTGCGTGATTACATGCTGACAGCCGTGGCACTCATCTGAGGAGGTGAGTGGAAACAGAAACATGACTCCATTCGCTCTCCTACAGCATGTTCTTCGTTCTGTTTGATTGAGTTTCAGTGTCAGGGGCTTCAACAGGCAGCTTTAAAAAAGAACCATGTAAATGAGTGCTGGACAATAGAGCGATATTACAGCACCGTGTAGAAGTATCCACCCACTTAGTACTTTTCCACATTTTGTTTGTTATGACTGGAAACTTCATTTGGATTTTTGGGGGGTTTTATACGATAAGTTGTGCAAAACTGTCTAATGAAACGGTTGTCAAATGAAAAATGGTGGCAGCTCTATCACATTAAAATTAGCAGTCGATTGTTGTAATGTAACAAAATGTGGAAAGGTTCAGGTCTGAATACTTTTGCAAATTATCGCTTTTATTTTACGTCTGCACAGTCGTGTTGTTTTTGGCGATTGCTCCAAAATCAAATAGCATTTCCCCCCTCAATTTGCTCTGACACAGGATGGGACTACCTCTGGACGGCCCAGATACAAACAACGATGCACCCAAATGCGAGCTGGGAGAGGAGGAGGAAGGAGGCGAAAGCCAAACAGAGACCTACATCCCCTGCCGGCCGCCAACCACCACCAAGAAGAGAAGGAAACACAAGAGGAGGTATTTTTCTCCCCGTGGATCATGTTGGGTTTAACTTCTAAACGTACGTGTCCCTGCAGGAAGTGAACTGCTGAGGCATTTTCTGACAAGACGGCGACACCGCAAAGCAGGCGTCTGTCCTTCTCTTTGTCTCTCTTCTCTTTCAGATGATTGGCTATCAACCTCGCCAGCTGCAAATATGAAAGTGGTACGTTTGATTTAAAAAAAAAAAAAAAAAAGCCTAACATTCATCTGCTTAGATCAAGTTAGATTTTCAGGTGGATTTTTATCTCACTCTTAAGCATCTATTGTAGGGTCAAACTCTACAGAAACATTATTATTACATTTGAAGCATCCCAAATTTTCTGCTGTAGACAGATCAAGATTGTGGGAAGCCCAAGTCATTACAAGTTACTACCACTTATTCTGCACAAGCACTTTAGATGTTTGTGTAGTGTCTATTTTTAAGAAAAATGAATTGTCCCTTTCCTGCAATCTTAGTTCTCCACCTATGCATCCTCTGGACCTTTAAGGAAACTTTTGAGTTGCTCTTTTTTCCGGGTTAAGTTATTATACAACTTAACACACACCTTTAATAAATTTGAAAAAAATAAGAACTGGTTGCACCTGTTTTGATTTATTACCAATTTTATCTGATCCACACATGGTTGAAGATATAAAAACAAGCTCAAATGTTCACAAACACCCTCCTTGATATTTTATATTGGTTTTTAAATAAAAAAATAAATTAAAAAATAACCCCAACACCCATAGAAACAAACAAGAAACCCTGACCTCAGTCCAAATGAAAACAACCTTAATATTTTGAGTTTGCTCTGCCTCAGTGCGGCGAGCGGCCCGCAGATACGGCCTCAAGGAGACGGGGGAAGATGAAGACTGGGCTCTGGTTTGGACTGACTACTCCGTGTCTCTGGACCGTGTCAGGGACATGAAGCGTTACCAGGTATTTAAGTCAGGCGGTCTTCACTAAGCACCTCATTACCGCCATCATCAGGACAAACCACGGCAGCTGAGTTCAGCTTTACAAATTAACCGTGTAATTCCATTTGTGCCGGAGAGAAGTGAATTAGAAATGGGGCTCCTCTGTTGTAATAGAGCCTCTTCTTCATGGACAGTATCGGTAGCTCCCAGCATTTCTCTCAGGTCAGGCTTTTAATTTGCAATCTACTGTGATATGCTTATCCAGGCTGTTTAAAAGGTTGAGACAAATTGCTACCAGTTCTCCTCTTGAAGTTGAATTAAATGCGGCCATAATCATACGTATAAAATGTACTATATTAGTGGAGGTGGTCCTTTCATGCTGTGTAAACATGCTTGTCTTTGCAGAAAATAAACCATTTCCCAGGGATGAGTGAGATCTGCCGCAAAGATTTTTTGGCGAGGAACTTGAACCGCATGCTGAAGCTTTTTCCTAAAGACTATAATATCTTCCCCAGAACATGGTGCCTCCCCGCAGAGTACGTTTTCCTTTTGTTTCTGCATAAAAACGCACCTCGAATGTGTCACTAATTGTCCGATTTGTCTTCACAGCTACAGTGACTTCCAAGCCTATACCAGAGCCAAAAAACACAAGACTTACATCTGTAAGCCAGATACAGGGTGCCAAGGTAAAGGCATCTTCATCACTAAGTCCATTAAAGACATACAACCTGGAGAGCACATGATCTGCCAGGTTTACATCTCCAAGGTGAGTCTCGCAAAAGTATTCATGCCTCTTAAATCTTTTTCTTTTTTTTTTTAACGTTTTGCTATGTCTCGATTGCAAACGCCAACCTATTTAATTGGGACTTTATGGTATCGATAATGTAGTGCAGAACTGTGAAGTGGAAGAAAGTGCAAAATAAATTTGTGCCCTTTAATTTGTATTTTACTGCAGTTACATCTGTGAGTTTCTACCACTGTAATATTCAGTCTGTAGCTTTTCACAGCTACAGACTGAAATCTTTGCCCATTTGTCTTTGCAAACCAACTTAAGCTCAATCAGATAAGATGGGGGAACATTTGTAAACATAGATTATCCCCTTGATATATATCTGGACTTTGACATAATACATTGATATGCATTGATTTAAATCACTGTATTGCAGATTTGGTTGTATTTTTACGGTTGTTGTTCTGCTAGAAGATGAACCTTCATTTGAGACTTGAGACCCAGGTGGATGTTCAAATGCAAACCCCATATTTCAGACTTTTATTTATAAAAACTTTTGAAAAATATGTAACATTTTCTTTCCACTCCACAATCGTGCACTACATTGTATTTTCTACCTGAATAAAGTACATTGTTGTTTTTTGGATGTGACTAGAGCTGTACGATATAGATTTTTCTGATTATTAAGCAATTAATCAGAAAAGAAAATTGCCACGTTCTGCAGATTTTTCATGTACTTTATTTTATACAATATTAAAAATACAATCCTTCTTAAAATAAGAAAACATTTTACTACATAAAATGCAATAACATTCTGTTCCTTTAGTGAATGCTTGATGATTTGTAGCAGGCAATGCATCTGCAGCTAAAACATACTTCTAACATCAGCATGTGAGGCGTTCAGGATTTTCTACTTGACTTAACATCAAAACAACGTAGGGTTGATCTGCTGATTATTATTTGGAGCAACCTATTAATAATTGGACTGCTCAGAGTGTGGTGCTCCTTCACCAAATCTCCTTTCTCTGAGTTTGTATTCTCCAGTTAACAATTAATTGACTCCTAAATTAGTTGTCGATTATTTCAATCCTCCATTTATCACAATTAATCCGATTAATCGTTTCAGCCCTAAGAAGCCTGGCCTCTGTTTTTTTTCCTCCAGCCATTCATAATTGACCGATTCAAGTTTGACCTGAGGGTTTATGTGCTGGTGACGTCATGCGACCCGTTCAGGATATTCATGTTTAAGGAAGGTTTGGCTCGCTTTTGCACCAGGAAGTACAACGAGCCTACGCACGGCAACGTGGTAAGAAATGTGATGCCAATGCTCCTCATTTTCGTAACTAGGTAACTAGCCTAGAAATATTTCCAAATGAAACGAAGTCCAGGTCAAATGAAAACAACGTTGTTTACAAGTTGAAGCGTAGAAATATATACAGGTAGATGCAGTATGTGCAGACTGATTAGAGTCTTTCTGCTGGAGGTCAGAACTCTTTAACTCAGAACGCCTTGCTCCATGTGTGAAACTGAACTCTACTCTGCCACCTCAGGAGGATGTATGCATGCATCTCACGAACTACTCCATCAACAAGAACAGTGAGAACTTTGTCCGCGATGAAAACTGTGGCAGCAAACGGTAAAGAGGTGCCAATAAATGCTGCGGTGTTGTGCTGACGAAGGCATGTCTGTGTGTTTACGGAGTGCTGTTCTGATTTCTGCCAATCAGAAAGCTGTCCAGCCTCAACAGTCACCTCAAGCATTTAAACTACAACACAGAGAAGATGTGGAACGACATCGAGGACATCATCATTAAGACTCTGATATCTGCTCACCCCATCCTGAAGCACAACTACAACACGTGTTTTCCCAACCACATCTCCAGCAGTGCCTGTTTCGAGATCCTCGGCTTCGACGTGCTGCTGGACCACCGGCTCAAACCCTGGCTGCTGGAGGTGGGGGATGACGGAAGCCCGGTTTTGATGTGGAATCATTCAGAGAATGTGCTCAGATTGTCAGAATTCAAGCTCACCCGCTTATAAGACAGATGGAAAACTCTTCAAATGGCTCTTTGTCCACTCAGGCTCAAAATAACCTGAAGGACGCGTGTGATTTCTTCTACATCTGCTATTTAATTGTCCTCTGGTTTGTAGCTCTCGATAGTTATATTGATTTTCACGTGGAAAATATATGAAAGAGTTTAAATGAAGGAAGGTAAGCACAAGGGAGCTGATAACAAAAACAAAACGTGGTGACTTTTGGTCAAAACATCGAATTCGATTTTCCATTCATCACACAATAACGTCAAAGAGCAAAACTCATGAATGTAAACTCGAAACTTTGATAGCAAAATCTCATGAAAGTTCATAACATCAAGTTTAATGCTTAGTCAGCAGGCTGATCTGTAGATTTTTTTTTATGGATTAACCAATTAATAATTGGATTGCAAAAGGTCCGTAATATTTATTTTTCTTTTTACAGAATCTGAACTGAAATGCCATTGAGGAGTTCTGGGTAGAACATACTTACAGTGAAAGTTTTTTGTTTTTTTTTATCTTAAATGCAAAATGTATTAAGCACAGTTATGGCTTAATTACTGCTCTAACCATGTTGTCCTTTCAGCAGATTGCCATTTTTTGAGTCTGCTTTCTCCAGTTCACCATTAATCGATTACTAAATTAGTTCCTGATTATTTTAATAATCAATTCATCTCATTCAGCCCTACTCTAAACCCAACCCTGTTACTTTCTTTTTGATTTTCAAGCAATTTGTAGGTAAAACATCAAGTGAAAATGTTTGTCCATGATTTCGTTTGTCGTAATGAAACATGCAGTGTGTCTGTCTCCGTCCAGGTTAATCACTCGCCCAGTTTCACCACCGACTCTCCGCTGGATCGGGAGGTGAAGGACGCGCTCCTGTTGGACACTCTGGTTCTCATCAACCTGGGCTCCTGCGACCGACGCAAGATCATCATGGAGGAGAGACGCAGGGTGAAGGACAGGCTGCAGCAAAACCGCTCCAGAGAGGCCAGGTGAGGAAATGAAGTGTGGAGTCACACACACACGCATGCACACGCCAACGTTATCGTAGGCTTGCAGTGGACACGCAGTGTGCGGGTGTGTGTTACTGCGCTCATTTGTGCTCGGCCGCCAGGACAGAGGAGCTGCGGCAGAGCCATGCAGCCATGGTGGAACAGATGGAGAAGTACGAGGCCAAGCACCTGGGGGGCTTTAAACGGATCTACCCCAGAGACGGGGGCGAGAAATACGACAAGTACTTCAATCACAGCAGCTCGCTCTTCCAGGAAACGGCTGCGTCCAAGGCCAGAGAGGAGTGTGCCAGGTAACTGCGGCGTGGGCAGAAAGCGTGGGCAGCGTGAGGGTGTTCTGCTTCTGATGAGTCCTGAATAAGGGAGATCAGGAGGTCAGGAGAGAAAAGAGGAAAACTAAATCTGCTTAAATTAAAATGTGAATGTAGAACCTCAAGTAAAATGCCAGCTGTTCTTTATGTATGAAAATGGGCCCATGATAAACATTTACACCTTTAATTTGACATATATTGCAAACAAATTTATTTATTAGTCCTTAAAGATCAACTGGATGGAATTTGGGTCTAGCTGAAACCCAAATTCAGCTAAGTGAGGGAGTTTAACCCTCGCTCGATTGTCTTCTCAAGAAACCGAAGATGTAACTCGTAGAAGAAAACTGAGAGGAGAATTAAAACGTGTATCCATGTGTTTGTAACAAGCAACCACTGAAAAGAACGGACGAATTAAACCTGTTCCAGCACATCGTCTGTGATGTTATTTTCAGCGATTTAAATGGAGTCATTAGCTGAATATCCTGTCACTGATGATGCTCTGCTATGTGATTATGTTATTCAAAATTGTTAAATTAAAATCCTGACATATGTTGCCCTTGTTAAAACTGCATATCCTGTGAAAATGGCGGATTTTAAAAAATATTTAGTGAAAATTCAGCTTCTCAGAAAAGAAGAACCTCGGGTAAGGACAATAAAAATGATTTTTATTACAAAGATATTAGGTTTTTGTCTGCTGGTGTTGGTCCGCTCATCTTTATCACAAGGAAAGCGACAACCTAGATGAGCTGAAGGTTCATACAAGACAAATCTGGGCTTCCTGAACACTCAGCAGAACCTCAGGCTGATCGTCCACAGGCCAAACTGAAATACTGACATTTCCTTTGAACCATAAGTGTTACATTTACAAAAAATATATATTGCTTGAAATATGTTAGTCTGTTTGAAATGAGGCTATGTGAATTTTAACCTTTTGGAAAGAAAACAAAAAAAAAATTTAATAAGCAAACATTTTTGGGTGATGTTTATTATGTATTTTTGATTTCTCAAGATGCACCTACATAGCCAAGGACTTCTGTCTGAAACTGAGTCTCTCTCCTCGTTTAGATGAAATAAATGGTAAATGCTTTGGTTGAGGTGTGTGATGTTGCGTCTGTGTTTCCAGGCTGCACCTACAGGAGCTGCTGTTGAAGCAGGAGGAGAATGAGCGCCACTTGAAGGTGAACAGAAGGAGAGAAACGCAGGGGGAGACGGCAGGGGAGAGGATCAAACCCCGGCAGGCACCAACGCAGCCTCCCCGTGACCTGCTGCCTTCCGATCTGCCCCACGTTGGCGCTCAGGTGCAGTGTCCACATGCAGCCACTGGGGGGCTCCACAGAGCCTTCGTCCTGAGATGAATGGCTGCTCTCCTGGCTGACCCCGTCACACAGTTGATGCTCACTTACCAAATTTAAATTGCAGAAGCTAAATGTTTTACAGATATATATATATATTTTTTTTATTGGATGACTCTTATTTTATATTGAAGTTTTTTTTTTTTTTACTGTCACTTTAGGACAATCAGGCGGATCAAGTGGACTAAATGCAAATATATTACAAACGTAGGCCGAGGCAATGAAAACAAAATTAAATCACGCATTTCTGTCACTGCAGTCCGATATTTCTGGAGCTTTTGTGGGTCTAGAAGCTGCAGACCTCCAAGATGAGGTGGACGAGGCGGAGGAGCAGGAGCGGCAGGAGTCCCTGCTCCAGAGACAGAAACTAGTGGAGGGCCTGGGGGTGGTGGGCAAGGTCCATGAGCTGCTGCAGAACCAGGCAGTGGGAGGGGGCCTCTACCATTATTCCACAGACATTGATTGTCAGAGTCAAGATCAGAGGAGAAACGTGAGTTCAGATCCAGGAACAGACGAAACTGTTGGTGTAAAAATATTCATCCTCTCATTTATCAAGCTGTTCCTTTGTGTTGCAGATGAGCTTCCTAACACACTACTCTGATAAACACAGACATCAGGTAAGTTACACCACACCTTCACGTTCCTTAAGCTTTTTTTTTTCTTCTCATTTTGTCACTTTACAACCACAACCTGTAATTTATTCTAATGGAATTTTATCTGACAGACCAACACAAAGTGACCCAATTTTTTCTTTTATTTTAATCTATTTTTTAAAAAGATACAATTTAATTTCAAACTCTTCTCTCCAGAGCGCTTAAGCACACAGTGTGGTAGCATTGTCCGGCTTTCCCTGGTCAGGAAACACTTTTCTACAACAGGAGGGGATCGCAATATTGAAAAGATGACTTTATTATTTTAAAGACATAATTAATTTGTGCTTTAAAGTACAAACAATCGACTTTAAGAGACACCAAAAATAGCGTTAATCTGTGTTTAATTTAATCCTGTGTATAATCCCATCCATTCTATAAAGGCTTCAGAGGTTTGCTAGAGAACATTAGTGAACAAAAAGCATCATGAAGATGAAGGAACCCAGCAGACGACGCTGCGGATGAGTTTGATGCAGGTTTAGGTGATAAAATATACAAAGACTTCAGAAAAAGAGTGATACAACCGCAACCCTACCAAGACATGGGTCATCCCCATAAACTGAAACTATTTGTGGCAGGGAAATCACACTGCACGCCGTTTTTAAAACATGGCGATGGCAGCATCATGGCAGCGTTATTCGGCAGAGGCATGGAAGCGGATCGGATAAAATTGATAGAACTAAACACGGGACGATTCTGGAAGAAAACCTTCCAGAAGTTGGAAAAGCTTGCAGACAGAGGCAGAGCTACAGCAGGATGATTTAGATCAAAGCATGTTCCTATTTTAAAATGGCCCAGTCAAAGTCAAGCTGATTAAGCTTCTTTCTCAAAGAAGAAATGGTAAAAAAAAAAAAAAAAAAGTCACTCTTTAATTGTGTAAAGTAATGGGAACAAAAGGTGGTTCAACGAAGTGTTTACTCAGAGAGAAACATAAAGACTCATACAAATAAGATTTTTACTTATAAAAAAATTATGTTACTTTCATATCAGTTGAATTTAGGAACAAAAAAATACATTTCTATTAAAATACAGTACAGATTTGTGGTTGTAATATGACAGAGATGCGGGAAAGTTCAAGCAAGCGGCAATCAGGAATCAACCTGATAGATTTTAAATGGAGCCAATCCTTAATAGATATTCCTATTATAATTATGAATCTGCCTTTTTATACAATTTCATTTAAAAAATATATTTTGGGAAACATTTTTTCTGATTGCGCCTGGTTTAATGCCTGTAACCTGGTCCCTTCCAAAAATAACCGCAATTACAAATAGTTATTAATAATGTGTCACTTGAC
Source organism: Girardinus metallicus (assembly GCA_903067095.1). Taxonomy (NCBI): domain Eukaryota; kingdom Metazoa; phylum Chordata; class Actinopteri; order Cyprinodontiformes; family Poeciliidae; genus Girardinus; species Girardinus metallicus. The sequence continues at coordinate 32,837 of CAEGAE010056629.1, forward strand.
AAAAAGTGGTAAATATATATATATATATATACATATATATATATATATATATATATGAACAAAGAGAGCATTTTTCAGCGTTCATGACAAAGAACAACCTAAATCATTCAAATAACAACATTCAAATATTCATTCCTCATTTTGAAGTTTGATGTCTTGATCTGAAAACATGGCAGAGAATTGAACCACCAGCCCTGCAGCTCTGTGGTTAAAGACAACACCTGTGGAAAATCAAAACGATGGAGTAAAATCTGCACCTCATGGACGCTCAAGCCGTACACAAATTATTTGCAAAATAAGATAAAAAATCCTCGTGACATAATTCAACTGACATTTCAGATTATTTTGCTGCACCAGTCCCAGTGACGCACGATGACTCAAAAGTATTTGCTTTTGTCCCACGATGAAACAGAAGAGCCTGAACGAGCACACCTGCCTGCAACTAGACGTGGAGACCCTCTACAGGATGGGAGAGGGACGCAGGACCTCTGGCACCCACCTGGGACCCTATCAAGGTAGAGTCCAGTCCCGACCCGGCACCGCCGGACCCACGTGTTTTAGACCAAGAGCAGCTGATGAAGTATATATGCGTTTGAAAAAACAAACAACAGAAATAGCTTTTTAGTGACTCCTAAGATCAAAACCGTCTTGGAGGGAGGAAAAATGTGGAATAAAATTTAATCCTTAACGTCGACTCCGTCGATGCTTGTTCATAACCACATGAATAAATAAATAAATAAATTCTAAACTGAATCAGTCGAGACGCGGTCTCGGAAGCCTTTGTTTGGCGCTCCTTTCATTGTCCTCCTCCTCTCTTCAGTTAACAGCACCATGGACGCCTCAAAGTCCAGAGGAAGGGTCCCCGTCATAAACCCCAAGAGGGGTCTGCACTGCGGCAACTCGTCCAACCACTCCGCAGACCTGCCGAGCCTCCGCATCGTCGCCACGCGCGTCCCGCTGCTCCGCCGCCGGGACTGCTCCGGCGGCGGGACTGCCGCCGGAGCAGTCAACCACGTCAACCACAGCTCTCCCTGGAGAGGCCCCCGACCCTGTAAAAGACTCTGAGGAGCGGGGCCACCGACCTCTGAAGCCCCTCGAAGGAGAACCGGGAGATCCAGACGGGGCCGAGCGATCTGTGCAGGATTTGTTAAGGCACCTGGGTGGTGGAGGGAGAGCAATATTTAACTGTGAATTTATAGTAAAATACACAGTGCCTGTATGAAAAAAATGCTGTAATGGATTTTATATCTGCGAAGCTCAAGTTTACACTCCTTTAATAAAACGTCCCACAGAAATATGAATTTTATATCATATAAAACCCTCGTTGAGTGCCATGATAAAAGAAAACAATCAGTTATCTGCTATATTAAAAAAAGATATGTATTTAATCTGAGAACATTTTAAATAAAGAAACTGGGTTATTGAAATCAGAGAATTTCTTGAAGTGTTATTTGATTAAAAAGTAATTCTTTAAAAACAACCACAATGGTATCACATTTTCTGCTTGTGCATATAAAAATGCTTGAAAATCACCATTGAAACCGTTTTAACAGACTAATTGATGAATTTGATTATACATTTTAATGATTTAATTGTAAGAAAATACATCTAATTGTTTTCCAAAAAGATAATTATGAGAATAAATGCATTTAAGATAAATATTTAATTTTTTTTTGTTGCAATATTTGAATTGGATTCTTTTTCTTCACATTGTTTGTAAAGGCCACACAGTTCTAAAAAACAAACTTTCTTTGTTTGCTTTACAAATGGAAAACACAGATTATTATTATTATTATTATTATTATTATTATTATTATTATTACTATTAATAATAATAATAATAATAATAATAATAATAATAATAATAATAATAATAATAATATACCAAAAATAACAGCAAAGTAAAAAAAAAATTAAGATTAGATGGTTCGATAAAAATTGTCAAAAATAATCCAAAATTCCGCAATTTATAAAAACAATAAAACCCAGAGCTCTGTAAATTTCTGGAGCAATACAAACTTCTGATGAAATTGGTGAAGGGTTTAAAAAAAAAAAGTACGTTTTAAACATCTCTATATTCTGTTTGGTTGATTTGCAGCAGAAATGTTTTCAGGCCTCGCTGTCTGTTTCATCATAATTATGAATTTATTACTAAGCTGAACGCGCCTCTAACGCCGCGCAGCGTGGGCCTCTGGGAGAAAACTTGGCTCCTTTTATCAATTCATTTTCACTCGTTATTTTTTGGGGGCCATTGCTCAAAACAGATTTAATGCACAACTTTGATTCGGAATGCCTTCAATGTATCCATTTTTTTTTTTCCCCCCTTTTTAACTTCGTGTTTCAATAAATAAATAGATACTTAGTCCTGGGAGTTTTTAATTACTAGAGGCACTCGAGGAATTTATGGTTTTATTGCACCTATAAACGTCGGAAATCCTCTTTTAGTGTTGAAAAACACCAGCAGGCCAGCGGAAAAGATGCACTCTGACTAAAGCAGAACGGAAATGAGACCTGAAAAGAACAATAACCAAAAGAGGAGAAAGGATTTTTTTTAAAAAGAGATTTCTTTCAGACTTTGCATCAGAAACGAGTCAATAGTGATATTTTTATTTCTTATTTTTTGGGAAAATGCTTGTTTACATTTTCTCTGCAGAACGTATTGAGTTGAACATTTCTTCAATGTTTGACCAAAACAGTCATTCTGTGTTTGTGAATATA
>CAEGAE010056630.1:0-72443 GCA_903067095.1 Girardinus metallicus
ATATATATACGTCTTATATATATAAATATATATATATATATATGATATATACATATATATATATATATATATATATATAGGATATCATATCCTAATGTCACTGAAATTATAGTGCATAGTTTTTCCTACTTCCAGACACTGTTAATGTGTGATATTAATGAAAATTTGGTACTGTATTCTCAACAAAAGCAAGACAAAGTAAAGAAAAAAATCCCAATATTAAATGTTGATGAGATGAGTTGACAATAGCAAAGCATTTGTCCCTGCAGACCCAAAGTCTGTTTATTTAAGCTGAGTTTGGCTGAGAGGCCAAATAATCTGTCGGTTTGAACTGTGTTTCCACTTTTGTCTCACTTTGATCCTCTACTTCCTTTACTGAAAGGCAAAGGTCTTTTTTTTTTTCTCTTCATGAGGTTTAAAGACGTTTTCTGCTTCTCATTTTGCAGAGCGAAGGAATATGAGAATTCAATAGAGGCAAAGAATCAGGTTCTTGACTCCCCATACAAAGCCAAGTAAGTGTAATTATATTGATAATTACCACCTGATTTGAGTTTTTTGTTTTTAAAAATGGTTATGCTTAAATAATTTTGCAGTTTAAAGATATTCAGTAGAACTTCCTTTATGTAAGCTTAATTTCAAATAATAATTTCGACTTTTTTATAATGCTATTTCTTTTTGCTACAAAACCAATCATTTATTGATCTTATAAGACATTTTAAGTTTGGATAAACTGATCACAGTTTCATGTTGGTACTGTTTTATTTTTTTGTTAAATTATGGCAATTTTAAAATTTGTGTTTTAATTTGATTTTAACTTTGATCAAATAGTTTTTACTTTTACTTAATTGTAATGTAATTTTTACTTAAGGTTTTGAATTGTTCTGTTTTATTTTATGTATATTCATTAACTTATAATAAATCTAATGTCTAATTTTAAAGTTGGACAAATTTACGGTTCTTATTATAGATTTACTAGTTATTTTACCATATGTCATTATATATTTTGACATTAAAGCAGGTCAGTTTTATTGAATAATTTATGTAGGATAAGTTGTCTCTAAGGTAATAAGGCTTGCAAATGGTTAAATGTATTCACACTTATTGTTTTAGATCTGCTGCTTTTGGTTAAATTTAACATGAAAACTAGTTTGAACAAATTTCTCTCCTTTCTTGTCTGTTCAGACTGCAGCGTTTAGTTAAAGACCTACTGAAGCAGCTGCAGGGCCAAGATGGAGGACAGTGGGCCAACAACAAAGCATCTGGACTGGACAGAACTCTGGGAGAAATCTCTCGTATCTTAGAGAAACGGGTACATGTACAAGTCAATTATACATACACAAAGTTTCCAAGCAATTTAGGTGCTTAGATTATGCTTTTGGTCTTGCTTTGTTCCAAATGTTTGCTGATTTGTTTTTGGTCTTATCGCTTTACTGAGTATTAGTGTTTTTGTAGAGATTCACTTTCCTTTTTTACAGTAACATTTATTCCCACTACCCTACCCCTAGTCATTCCCTAGCAATGAGCAAATTAAAGGCCGATACACACTCTGCAAGAAAAAGATAAATGTGTTCTTTTACTGGAGGCAAAAACAACAAAGATCTTTCTGGCAAGGACATTTCATTCTTCACATGGGCTCAAGGGCAGAACTCTTGGGAAGTTCGCATAGGTCTATCCTCCCACAACATTTGGATATAATATTTGTCGGACACCACACCATAAAAAGATTCTGCCCAGACAAATGTCGTCAACAGTTACAAGAACTGTTACACTTGGGCTGGAAGAACCAAATGATGTCATTTTGTTCTTACAGTTGTGAAGAAACAAACTCCTCTGTTCCTGTAGAGTAAAGGCCCGCATTGTGTTTTCACTGTTCACATGTTGCAAGCAGAGGAGTTTCCAGGCACAAGAGCAAATTATGTCTTTTGTTTAGACAACTGTAAATTCAGTTTACCAATCAAATAATATAAGTGTGCGTGAATTGCTCACAGCTGTAAATTATGTCTATATAAGCGTTAGTTGAAACATCTGCCCCAGAAGGTTTTCTTCCCCCGCAACAAAACGCATCAATTTGAAAGTGAAGGAATTAAGAATGACATTAACTGCCTCCATGCTTAAGATGAGAAAAATATACAGCCTGTTACGAGATGTAAATTTCATGCCACGTTGTGGTTTGAACCTTCACAACAGCCTTCTGTGCATGCCTCTGGGTTTGAGAACAGATATTATAGTCCCCCAACTGTAACGACAGGGGCGGCTGAAAGGGCCATTACCAAATTTCCCCAGAGAGTTAAAGAACGAGGTGGCGATGGTGGGTGGCAGAGCATCCTGTAAGAGATGAGGAGGAGACAAGCATGATATGAGCAGCACACAAGCTGTTGCTACATGACGACTCCGCCCCTTAGCTTCACAAACTCCCAGTGGGAGGTCAGGGGTCAGTGGGCCACGGGGTTCCATTCAACAGTAGAGTTGCAGAAAAGAGGCTCATCAAGTCTCTGTCTGCTTACATTTGGTTTGTCTTTTGCCTCAGTTTAAAGGAGGTTTTTGAACTCTTTTGGAAAGTTTTACTTTAACACCTATCATCACTGATATCCAACCATTGTTCAGCAGAACTGTGATTCAGACTTGAGGAAGCTTGGGGACCACTTTCCCTTCTAATCTTTTGACAAATTCAAATAAATAGTCTCACCATCAGAGAGTTGCTATCTGGCCCAAGAGTCACTTCAAATTGAAGCCATTTAGATTATTTGACCTAACCAGCATCTCATGTCACAGACTCACCTAGTGATTTGTTTTTCTCTCCCATATCTGATGCAGTCTCCACTTTCTTAGCTAATTCTTTAGGCAGCATTCAACTCTCCTACCCTGCCTTGTTGTTTGTGCCCCTTCCTTCCCTCTTTACATCTGATGCTACATCTACTTTCTGACCCAAGTCTGTTTCTCCCTCTGTGGTGTTTAAGGGTTTGTGTAATGTCAAAACTGCCAGCTTTTTTTCTTTTTTCTTTTTTACTTTATTTACGGGGATTGAGAAAAGCTGTTTTTTTTTCTCAATTTCGGCCATTTTTACTTTTATTTTTCTTTCTGCCTAATTATTAACCATGTTTATTTACTTATAGTTCAAATGTTTACAACCACTTCTAGATCATTTTTTCATAATTAAGAGGAAGTGTATGACAAGTTGGAGACTTTGAGGAATGTGGTTCTCTGAGGAGCCGGCAACTGCAGAGTGTATTTACATTTTCATTTGGTTCCTGTCAAAGCCTGGTTCAGCTGACTGGTGGACCTGATGGAGGTTGTGAGGGGCTTTGGGGGAAGGTGAAGGACAAAGTGGCGAGACGATGGCATTTCTTTGTGGGGCCTCTGGCTGACTGATAAATGCAGTTTGGATCAGCAGTGTCACAAGTATGCAAGTGTAAATTACTGGAATCAAGGTAAATAGAGGTTTAAGAAAATTTACGGTTTCAAAACTACTCAGATTTTCAGATTTCATTGTTGTGGTTAAAAATCCTTTTGCAATGCTAATGAAAACGCCAGAGTGGACAGAAGATGTTTCTTTTGTGCTTTTTGCAGTATAGGGTATTAAAGCGGTGGCCCTCTCCCGCTTGTTGTTGAGCCCTGCATGTCAGATTTTTAGTTTGATTGTAGTTGATTGTAGTATAAAACTGGACAAGAAACATATTGTCTGCAGAGGGTAAATATTGAAATGCATCATTCTTCATTGAGATGAATCACATGTCATACACAGAAGTTTACACTTGAAAATTAAGCTTTGAAAACATTTAGTTCTGCAATTTTGTGGTTTACAGGTGATCTGGTCCACTGTATGCTGTTTTGATTCATGTGTACCAAGACTCATCTTTCATATTAATCTGGCTGCTCTGCGTTGTAACATTAAAGGGGGTGTGCACCTGACTTTACGTCACTGATTAAAGTCTGTCAATAATGAAGTCTGCCCTTTTGCTGTCCATCTGTTTGTGGCGCTGCATAACTGAGACTGTGTCATTCTCTTAGCAGTAATTAAAGTTCCTGGTAGGAGGAGACTACTGTGAGCAATTTAGCTGGGCTGCTGGGCTGCAGATATTGTTGCAGGAATCACCAGCTGTCTGGGCCTTCCCATCAGCTGGGATAACAATAGTCTGTCTGGACAATAATTGGATGAGACTGCTCCTGTTGTATAATTCAGGAGCTAATTTTCACCTAGGTGTTGTTGCTCTGGTCTTGGGGAAATTATCTCTATGCTTTGTCATTAACAGACAGAGTAGAGCCTCCGTGTTTCTGTATTCTTTTGGGAAGCGCAATGATTTCAGATATTTTAACCACATGAGAAAAAACGAATAAACTCTTTGCTCTTTACATTTCTTCTTGGTTCATGTCTTTAAAACATGGACAGCGTCAATCACTTGGCTGTGGACTCTATTTGTCAAGCTAGGAAGGATATTCATAGACTTAGACTTACTTTATTGTCATTGCACAAAGAAACATAAGTGAAATTGGCTATTAAATGTCATTGCTTGGCCACTGAAGCACACACAAAAACACAAGTGTGCCTATAATTACATAATCTACAAAATAATAATGTGTTGATAAATATATATGTTGCTAAATATATATAGTCATCAGATTTCCACAGTTGTAAGCCTAACAGGAAATATCAGAATTCTACTAGAAACAAAAAAAAATAAGATTATTGTATAACATGGCATGTTTAAAAAGCAGTCACAAGTTCATTTTTAAGGACCTACTATTTTTTAGCATAATTTCTTTCTATGAGGTTACTTAGCTGTGATGCTTATAGAATGGTATTCTGGTGCCTTGTAACATGACAATAAGCGTTTAGCAGCATCAGTAGATATTGCTAATTGGATTCAAAAGTTTCTCATTCTCACTCACACATATTCACAGGAAACTAAAGTAGACCATGTCTGCCTTAAGTTAGCCTGTTGGTTTAAAGCTAAGCTAACCATCATCACTCTTCATCATCACAACAGAAAAATCTGTCAGCAGGAATGGAAAGGAACAAACAAGCAAGAAACTCTGTTCTATTTTTGTTTTGCAGGAGTCTCCAGGGTTGTACAGATCCCAGTTTGCTCCTTTAATACCATTTGATAACCTACTATGAAAGAGCTGCTTTTTCTCACTTAACTTAGAGGTTTTTAGATAGGTGTGTTGATGGGAGGGTTAGCGGTGGAGTTAGGCCAAGCTCTGTGACTGAGACTTAATTGATTAGACATGAAAACTGTAGAAATATATATAAAGGAAGTAACAATAAGGTCTTACCCAATCATTATTTCAATTCTTTAGGCAGTATATGAGTTATTTCCCATAATGTTTAGGTTATGACATGTTTAATGTTTTTGTCAGATGCACATGTTACACCCTCACAGATCCTTTACCAGAATTTAGGAGCAACGTCCTAAGCAGCAGGCATACATGACAGATGAAGAGCTTATCTGTAATTTGGAAGAGCACTACTCTCCCTATGTGTTCGGGCTTGTTAGAAACTTCTCATCTGTGGAACAAAAGCACAGATGAAGTGGATGGATTTTAGTGCTGACACGGTGCTAAGGAACCTTGTAGGTTGACGTAGTGACGGGCGGTGGAACATACCAACCTGTGGCTGTATGAGGGTGGCCCTCTGTCATCAGCTCTGTGCCAGTTTCTATCATCTCCGTCAGCTCAGATACAAACATGCCTGGTAGCCATTGGTTTCTCACGCCTGGCTTTGTACTAGTCGATGTAGAGGTTACTATAACAACACTTCTAACCTTCTATCAGTTATTCTATCATCACACAATGGCAGGTTGAATCTTTTTACATGTGTACAAATTAAATTCAGTGAAATGAGCTTGGGTCAGTTGCTGCCTGGCATAACAGCATGCAGCAGTTTTAGAATTGGTTTCAAACTGCAAAAGAATTTCAGTTTTACTCTTTCTACATTTTTAAAGTTGTTGCTGCACACTGCCTTCCTTTAGCTAGCAGAAGGAAGGCTCCCACAACTTTCCCCCTCTTTCAGCCATAACAGTGATTCCAATAAGTATTACAAATAATTTTAAGAATAATCATTGATCGATATTGCTGGCTTAATACAAATAATAATTGCTTTTTTGTTCTGAAATAAAATTGATAATTTTTATTTGAAGTTACTGTGGTGAAATTGTGGTGTTTTTATTTAAGGGTTGTCAGACTATTCAAAGAAACTGGGAGACAAGCCCGTTGTGAAAGAGTGTGAAGCTTAGTAGATGTTAAGGTTGAAAGAAAAAAAGTAGCCCTGTATTCAAATAACATGTTGTAGTAAGCCTAGTGGATACTGACACAGCAGGTGTGGTAAGACATAAGCACTTAAAAAGGACCCTCCAGTTTTATAGTCTAAATACATTCCAGTATCCTGATTTCTCCAGTTGCCCCATTCTTTAATTACCAGACTGACATTTTCTCACTTTCACTTGGTCTGTTGTCATCTGCCGAGACCACCCTGGTGCTAACTAGAGCCTGCAGACCATTTGCCTTTAACTGAAACTTGATTGTTGTGGGGTGGAGCCAGGCTGTGCACTTTTGAGATTAAACAGGAATACTTGAGGGACCACTTTGTTTCAGATTTCAGTCCCTCGCCTCCATAGGAGAGGAAAAAGGTTCCCTCCCTGCTCAGTGTGGTATAATCCCCTGTCCAACCGGCTTTCCGCTGTCCCCCACCGACTGTAACTCTTTCTATCTTTTTGACTCGACAGAATAATGCAGACCAAGTGGCCTTCCAAGTGGGCGGTGGCCTGAGTGCTTTGGAGCAAATTTTGCAGGTCATCACTTCTGCTACCACACCCACTGCAGTCCCACGTATTCCTGTCAAGTGAGTACAATCCCCAAACTTCCCAATATTATTATTTTTCTGCCACTTGCTGTCTCCAACTACAATGAGAGGTTGTAGCCACATTTGTCATGATGTGACAAAGTTTCAGTTTCAAACCAGCAGGGTGAGCTGTCTCTTAAGCTTGTAGTCCTTGTTACCAGTTGCTTTTTAAAACTGAGGGACACTCAGCATTGACTCTGTGTTTTCTTTTTAGAAATGTAACTCTATCTTTAGCTTAATAATTAGTGTTAGAAAATACACCTGTATTATTTTTATTTGCTTGAAGCGATATTTATTTTCTAAGTTTAATTTTCTTTATGTAAATACTTTTTATGAACAGTATTGTCCATAAGAACCAATCTGAGAAGTCCATTTTATTTTTGTCATTGTCTCCTGAAACAAGTAGATGCAGGTCAATCTTGTTTGTGTTTTTTGTGTTTATGGTTATTTTTATATTAAATATTATAAAACATTATTTAGATCATTAGGTGTATTTGACAGAAGGAAAAGTTGTTTTTTATGCCAAACAGAATAAAGTTTAACAAACAAACTTATTAAGTTATAGCTGAGGAAAAAATCTGTTCATTGGTTAGGAAAAAGCTAAACCCAGATTCAGTTTTGAGATGATCAAAGATTCCTCTTTGGGGTCATACAGATACATCATAGTTTGTTTTTTTTTAATGATGAATGTAGACTAATACTCATCCATACCCTGTTCTTATATTGACCAATCCTACGCTCTTAATGTCCTCCTTTCTTGGGGTCTTTGTAGCTTCATTTTATGTTGGCTCTCATAACACTGCATCATTTTCTCTATTGGGATTTACACAAGTATAGTTGGTTAATCTTCACTGAAGTAATTTATTACAGCAGTTCGTTACAATAAATAGTCTGAAAATGCGTTCAGTGTTCCCCTTTTAAGGAACATGCAGTAGTTGTATTTCTCTTATTGGTATGGGTTTGTGTTATTCTCCCAAAACATAAAAGGCACATGTGTCCCATCTACTATATAGAGCATGGAACATTTTTCAGTTGGGGTCTGCATGACCTGCTGTAGATAACCCCAAAGAGACTGCTGTGCTCACAAGTGGAACTCTGTAATGAACTCGAATGGCCTTGCTCTCCCATTCATTAGCATTTACTGGTTTCTCTGTCTCTGCTAATGGACAAAAGCTTCTTATATTTATAAGGCTTTTAAAGGACATGGCATATGTATTGATTTTTTTTTTCTTCTCGCATATTTCAGAGCCTTTCAATCTCAGTTGCAATATGAAGGAATTCCAAACTAATGTCTGTATTTGAAGAAATAAGATTGTGAGCAGAGTCTTTCTGCTCACAATTGTATTGCAGTACATGTACGCCTCATTTAAATTTTCTTTGCTGTTAATACTTGTTTTTACTTTAGTGCGATGAAGACTGGACTCACTCTTTTTCTACATTCCTATGTTTCAAGCAAACCCAGATTTTTGCCTGATGCTAAACTGATAATTCACTGACCTGCTAAGAATTTTTAAAATTCCAGGCCGTTTTAACCAGCGAAGAACAATTCAGTCCCGATTTGACTTCTTTTGGTGGTGTTTTAAACAAGCTCCTATCTAAGGTAGTTCCAATGACTAAAACTCATGTAAAATTGCTTTTCTTAATATTTTCACAAATAAAGCTACTGCAGATTATGAACTGTGTTTTGAACTGATTTCTTACAGTTTGGCTTTGATGAGTCAACATATTTTGGGTTTCAACTAGACATCATCAATTGCAGTTAAACCACATTTGTTTAAAAGAAAATGGCAAATTAATCCTTAATCCCAGATTGGAAGCTCAGGATTGCACTGAAACTTCTTCCATTGTTGGCACTTCACTAACCAGAAGTCATGTACAAATTCAATGATTCTTACAAATCACTGAGTTATTCCTTTCTATAAATAGAATAAATGTTTAATAAATAACAAATTTTGTTTAAAACAAACAATAGAAACAATATTGTAAACTGTATATTTATCTATATGAGTATATTTCCATCCATCCATCCATTTTCTGTTCAACCTTCGTCCCTTAATGGGGTCGGGAGGGTTGCTGGTGCCCATCTCCAGCTACGTTCCGGGTGAGAGGCGGGGTACACCCTGGACAGGTCACCAGTCTGTCGCAGGGCAACACAGAGACAAACAGGACAAACAACCATGCACTCACACCTAGGGACAATTTGGAGAGGCCAATCAACCTGACAGTCAATCAACCTGCGCCACTGTGCAGCCCTATGAGTATATTTGTACTCTTTAAATCCAAAGTGTAGAAATTTGTTTTAATTCAACTTTCTTGGCTTGTTTACCCTGAAATGCAGGACAGGTCAGACTTTCCTTTTGTGTCACTCAGGTCAGTCCGGCTCATGACACAATTCGACACAAGGACACAGGCTGGCTGTCTGCTTATCACAATCTGTCATCTGTATTGCTGCGTGGCCTAATGGGCTTCCATACAGACGCTAGCCCCAGAGTGTGCCACATTATCTGTTTACAGAGATGCTGCCATATTGATCACCTCCTCCCACCAGATAAGCAGAGTGATTTACAAAAAAAGGCAGCTGCCGAGATGCTCACTCCATATCTCTCCCCAGGGAGTCTGATTCCATCTTGTTAGCATTACATTAATGAGCTAATTCCTCTACAAGGCTGCGCTAATGTTCTGGTGTAACCCTGCGGTCGCTGTGGAGTGCAGATGGGAGTTTATGCAGCTCAACTGATGAGCTAACTTCCAACTAAAGGTACAAGAACGTCACAGACAAGGTTGGACACGTCTGTAGATTTGAGTCCAGTAATTTCACCAAATAGTTACAGTTCCACTATGGTAATTACTTTGCCTGGTCACTCAGAAATTATGTATCAGTATTTTGATTAGTTTTAATAATGACTTTTAATAATTTAAACTCTAACGATGTCTTTTGAAATTTTGTTTCATCCTATTTCTAATCTAAAACCCAGTTTGTAACTTTAACTGATCTAAGAAGTCGCAAAACCACACAAAATCACCAATGAATTAATGTTCAAATAAAATCTTTTTCTTGGAATTTAATTTCTGAACTTGAATTTGAGCTTGACCCCTTCATATTCTATGCTAGCAGTAGTGATAAACCAATGACAGTTTTGTGGCCAACTTTGTAATCAGTGATTTTTTTTCTTTTTTCTTTTTTGTCCAGTTTTAAAATGGTTATTTTTGTTAAAAACAACAAATATGCAAATGGAATAAAAAAAAAATGCTTTTTCTTAAATGTATAAAATAGAGCAACTTGGCTGCAGTGTTTCACCTTCCTGGAATCTACTGAAAATCTTGCTCTTTTGCAGTATGAATCATTTCCTCTGAAAATAACTCCTTAAATGAATGTGCTTCATCTAACCTTTTTTTATTTTTTATCTTTTTAACACCTAAGTTATACTTGCTGGCATTGTCTGACAAAAATCGAGTTGTAAACTTTCTTATGGTGTTTGGGCATGTTGTAAGTTACCAATAAGAGTGAGCTCCAGAGAAACGTACTTGTTAAACCAATTTGTATTTCCTTCACCATCTCTCCTGACCTGGTGTATCCTGTGAAATCAAACCTGCTACCTGTGGTGTTATTTCAGGATGTTTTCTACCATTTGTAAGAGCCTGTGTCCGTTTGTCTGTGCGCACACTCATGTGAATGGTGCAGTGTGACTGCTCATCAGATTTCTCCTCCTTCATACCTGGCCAGTGTGGCACAACAGCCAGAGTTGATGTCTTGGAAGCTCTCAGGGTATCGGAGAGATCAGCAGTAGAATCAAATTAAATGTCATTTAGATGGCAGTGAATGAAGGGATTGTTTGACAGCACTAGGAAATGGATTTGCTCCTCACCTTTTATTTTGGCTTAGGGTTCTTTTTCTTCCCCTGTTTAAGAGGCGGGGGCTCAACCTGATCTGGAAGTTAGTCAGATTTCGACAGTGCGACTCCGGTCAGGCTTGACTGCACACATAGGAAACGCTCAGAAAGGGTGAGGAATTTGAAACTTGGGTTGAGAAGAGCAGATCTCAGGGTTGATAACTCGCAACAGTGACAAAAAAACCCCTAAAGAGCCCTATACATGATTGTCAGCTGAGCATAGATCTGGACATTTAACTTCATAAGTTAAGTTAGTGGCACAGCTGAAAACCTTCTTATCTCCTGTGGAAGTTAGTTTTTACTTTTGGTTTTTCCAGAACAAATAATTTATGAATAGTTGAGGATTATTTTTTACAAAGCAGTCTTTATTTCAGGAGCTAATTTCACTTTGTTTTGAATGTTAGCATATTAAATTGAAAGGTCAGTTGAGCTCCTAATCCCCCAGTAAATCTGATCATGTGTAGGCCTGAGGGTTAACAGTTTTGAAGCTCAAGCAGGGTTTGACAGGATCAGGTGTGCTTTATTCCTTTGCCTTTCAGCCTCATTTCTTTATAGATGTAAATAGATTTTCACAGGTAAACCTGTTAGCCCTGGCTGTAAGAGGTTAACCACTTGGTGTTAGTCAGCATATTATGGTGTTTCATTAGTTTTGCTTTTATATCTCTAAATGTTTGTATTCGCATTAAATCAGCCTGTTAATGCTTATGCCAAAGGTGAGATAAGATAGTTGGTGGTTATGGTCATTTTTAAACCCTATTAACCATAGTCCCTGTGTAATAAGGTTTCCATTGTGTTGTGGGTTAAGAAATCTGTCCTGCTTACATTGACTGGCAAACAGCAGTCTCCAAAATATTTCTGTGCAACTTGAGAATGGGCGGTGTGGCACTTTACCAAATTGTTCCTCAAAAGAGCTGTCATTGGGGGGCTTCAGACTGTGAGATTCCCAGAGAGGTTGTACTATCAAATGTCATGCTCATCAAGCTCAATTAGGTGGGAGGAAACCAAAGACAGATCACTGTAGTGGTCCATTGTACAAGTTGGTGTAAGGCCATTTAACTGAACATGCCTTTGACAACCTCTTTATTTGTCTAGAAATGACCATGGAGCCAACCTTATTAGCTGGCTTACAAAGTTATTGCATGCTCATTACATGGTGCTGGGAGCCTAATCTGTCTTACCAGACATCAGGACATTTTTCTTAGAGTGGGCTTGGCAAGTCTGAGAATTGCAGCTATATGTGCTCATTTAAGTTATTTTTAACTGGCAAGCCACAATTATTACATATATTCGCCCCATGGCTTTGTTAATGCCCATTGTACAAGTTATGTTTTGACTTGCTGACACTGTGTGAGAATTATGATAAATCCTTGTTTTCTTGTCGCTCCCAAAGTTGAACTTAAAACTATTAAGAACAACAAATTACACATTTAATTTGATGCAGCCAGCAGGAACACATTTAAATACACCAGGATTTTTCATAAGAAATCAACTACAGGTTATCAACATAGATTTTACTTTATCGGTGGGGAAAACTATTGTCTATTTTCAATGTTTTGAAGTGGATTACTTTAATCAAGGGAGCCAACACTTTATACATTTTTACATGGAAATGCAGAATTAAAACATTTACACAAATAAGTTACATATGTGCTCCACAGTCCCCACAAAAGACATTTGGAATCAGCCAAAAACCAAAATATAGAATATCTTGGTAGATTCTAAATCACACCAGGATTTGATGTCCACTAAAAAAAGAGAAAAAAAAAAACCTGGCCGCATATCTAGTTTTATTGTACAGTAAAACAATATAATCTTCTACGCTGACAAGAAGCTTCCTTCATAAACAGACTTAACTGAACAGTGGATTTGTATTTGTAAAGGATTTTTTTTTTTTTTTATCGACCAATTGTGTTCGGGCATTACAACTTTTTCTTAATTATGACCTGTATATAATTTTAACTTTTTGTAGGTTTGCATGCAAAATATCGGATGGTAATCACTAGCAAAATATACATTTAAAAGAAAATGTAAAAATTGGGGGAAAAAAAATATATATATATTTCCTAAATCTTTGGAATTGTCCACCATTCTGCTCCGGTGGTTTAAAATGCTGGAATAACCAAAACAGGCTGTCAACTGACAGAAAGAAGGCCAATTTGTGTTTTTCATACTGCAAAGAGAAGACCAATTCAGCTGTCTAGGAATATCTGTAGCAAAAAACAAGGCTTGGAAGAAGTGCCAAAAATCATTAAGCTATCACTATTTAAAAAGCATGGTTGGCAAGCTGCTAGCCATTTAGTTGTCAGTTATACATTTTCAATTTTTAATACTGTAAAGCCATGCTATTTTTATTCAAGATAACCATACAGTGTAAATCTAATACTCACCCATGTTTAGTACTTGTTAAATGGAACACATTGCAATAAAGCAAATTTTCTTCTCACTCTGCAAATCTGAACTCTACATTTAGCTGAAGAGTGCCGAGTTTAAAGTTAGTTAGTTCCTTAGAGTTTTTTTTCCTTGAAAGTTCAATTACTTACCTCTTTATATACGGCTTAGGACGAACATTTGGCAAATGGAGTCTTGAGTCTCGGTTTAACCTGAATGCTATTGACCAAAGTGAACTTTATCTGGCGGTTTTTTAAACATTTCTTTGCTAGTAATTAAGCCTGTCCTGCATTGCCATTTAATCTGTGATAGATGGCAGATAACCCCGCTATTGTGCTCTACTTTACTCAACAAGTGCATAGTCAAATACCACAATAGTGACTCGAGACACCCAGAGTAACTCCTGTCCTTTAGTGGAATGCTTATGACTTGCTCTGGCTGTTCTCATAGGCTGTGTGAGGTGTGTAATTATACAATAGCATTGTGAAAAAGTATTTGAGTTGTCGTTTTGCTATTTGCATTGAAGCTTATCTCTGTCGTGCCTTCACTCAACAATCAGGGGCTGAGAATCTGAAGCTGCAAGGCTGCACACAAAGCAAAGTCTGGTTGGGTTCTCGAGTTACCTTCCCTCTTGTTACACATAGCCTAATCTTTTTTTCCGTTACTATTTCCAAAGTGTGTGTTAGTTGATAAACTCTTACTCCATCTGTCACCTAAAATTGTAACAATTTGTAAGGAAACCTCTATTGTGGTTTTATTATTTTTGTTTGTTCTTATGCTTTATTGTTAGCAGGTGTTAAACTTTCCTGTCTGATGTGAACAGTGTCCAAACACTCCAAATATTGTGATTCTCACATTAACGCCACACTCTGTGTCAGGCAGTTTTGCACTTCTACTTCTATGACGACACACAAAAATCTGCCCACAAGAAACACAAAGCAAGGAATAGCACAAGTTACTGACAGACTACAGTGAGCCCTCACCTCGTGTATTTTCCTCTGCTGTGCCAACGTGGTTTTACTGAAAACGCACAGCAGATGTGAAGGTTCGGTACATATCAAAATGTTTACCAGTTGAAGTAAACACGGCCTACTTTAGGCACCAAAGAGGGGGATTCCTTTCTTCCCGCGAGCAGATAGGACACGCCATTTCTCTAATGGCTAAAATATACAGTTGTCAAAAAATATTAACTGATGAAACGGGGCGAAAGGGGAGTAGCAGTCACTGCGGAATGATTGGTCAGTTATCTGAAGCATTAATCTTCTCTACAGCGTGTTGTAGAGCA
Organism: Girardinus metallicus; assembly: GCA_903067095.1. NCBI lineage: Eukaryota > Metazoa > Chordata > Actinopteri > Cyprinodontiformes > Poeciliidae > Girardinus > Girardinus metallicus. Next base: position 14,402 of record CAEGAE010056630.1, read on the forward strand.
GACAAAATACAGAGGCTGCTGCCCGGGGCTGCCTGGCTGCTGTTGGGAGCTGCTAAGAGAAATTGTTTTATCTCTCCAGCGGAAATGCTGCACCATCTCTGCCAAGATGGGACTGAGATAGCACTCAGCACCTCTAAAGGTGGCTACAGAGGGGAGTCTGTGCATTAAATAGCTGATATGAGTGTTTTATTTCTCAAAACTGCTTCCATTCTTGCACAGTCAGTGAAATATCCTTCTGACAGCTGAAGATAAAGTGCATCCTTAAGAAAGCACAATTGAAGAAGATTAAGTTCGCCTTCCTGAAACCTGCAGGTAGTCTTTCTGGTTCCCAGGTCCCATGAATGACTGATTACTGTTGTGTTTTTAAAAGAATTGCAACCTGAGTTTTATTTGAACTACTGATTGATAATGGCTCGTCTTTCTTCTTGTTAGATCTCTCTGTGCTGCTGTAAATACCTACTGTCTGGCATGTTCTTCCTGCACCTTCAACTGCAGTTATGTGCTCTTTAGCAACAAGATAGTCTTCCTCATGGACCTGCTGCTTCACCAACTAACAGTAAGTCGAGACAAACATTGTGTGGTTTGCATAATATTTTTGATTTTAGATTCTAATAGTTAAAGGGTTAGACTAGACCTCTAAAGCATTTAGAATTTTTTTTCTCACACTAATTTAGTTGAAACATCACGTTTACTATGTATTTAAACTTTAGGAAAAGGTTTAAGTAGAACACATTTCTCTGTTAAAAAAGAGTAACAACTCTACCTTACAATATATTCTGAATTGTAGTCTCTAACAACTTTCATTACTATTTTGCAAAAACTGCGTCTATACAATTGAATAATTTGCTGTAAAATCTTAGAAATTTGTACTGATGATGAGCTTGACATTCCATGTGTTGTGCAGTTTTGTGGAGGTTGTGCTAACATTTTTTAAAGATGTTGAAAAGCTCTGTAATTAGATCTAAGAATAGTTAAAGCCCATCTCACTGCCTAAATACATTGTTGACAAGCTTAGTTTAAATGCCTGTTTGTGGAACATTATAGCTGCCAAATATTACTGCAGTCCTTTCCATTTACATAATCTCACACACTGATACCGCAAGAATAATTGTAATTGGATATAATGTAATGCTCTGGAAAAAATGAAATTCCACCATGTTGGAGAGGTCTATTAAAAAAGAAAAATTAAATAAAGCAAACAAAAATATAGTACTGCTGTGAAATTACTTGTAAAATGATCATTGCTTGCAGTTGTTGTGTACTGTTTAGCAGTACAGTTAAAATACTGAGCATAACTGTGTAGTAAAGAAACCTTTTTATAATTAGGAACTTTTATATTTCGAGCAGTATTTGTATGTATGGCTTTGACTTTATGCAAGGAGAGGTTTATTGACAAAAGACAGATTTTATTTGAGTTTTTTTCCAACATATTTTGATGAATTTTGTTTTCATAACAATGCATGTTTAAAGTCTGTGATAAATAGATGTTATTATACTCTAACAACACTATAAGGCTCACGATGTCGGGCAGCAAACAGCCCATTTGAAAGAAATTGTTCAGCTGGCATTAAGTCATTCCAACAACACTCCTAAAGAAATCTTCTTGCGAAACTGGCTTATTGTTAGAAAATTTATGATGTCAGTGGTTTGCATTAGCTGGTTGTTAATACCTGTTATGATACTAATTTATTGGCTATGAAAAACTTTGATATGGTATCTTAAGTGCCATGTGATACTACTGAATCACATGGCAAAGCCAAAAATCACCAAGCTAATTTAAAAGTAATGATTAACTTACTTTTGTTTCTAAGCAGGTTAGTTTTTAAGCTATTTACTTATGAGTTATTAAAAATATAGGTCTTAAATTGACATTACAAGGTCTTAAAAGTCAGAAATTTAACCTACTGAAACAATATGTAGAAATGAGGAGCCCCTGAGAGCTACTTATACAGGTATAACCTGTTACTTAATATATGTTTACATTTATATCTATGGTGAACTTTTAAGTTCCTACCATCAACCTGGAAAATTATACATTTTTGCCTGATTTACTTAAAGAATTTATAATTTTCTATATTTTTTAAATTTCAATCACTTGCCTTCTCCTACAAAAGGTCTTGTAGTTTCCGCCTTCTTTCTGGCATCATAGCGTGTACCACAGTGTTAAGGAAAAGCAAAGCAAGACTGAAAGTTGTGAGTTCCAGTGTTCCTCACAGATTCCTCCTGACAGAGGGAATGTGAGTGCTCAGTTAGAAAAGGCAAGCAGGCTGCATTGCGGCGACATGTCGGCCCATATCCTTCAGCACTCTGCTAGAAAGACTGTAAACATCAGCTCACTCCAAACATCCAACAGTGGCGGCTCTACACTCACAACACAGACAGGACAAGGCACCGCCACAGGGTTGTGGTGCATGCATGAACTCTACTGGGGCTTCCTTTTTCAGTCGAGTTCCAATCCAAAGCAGTCGTATTTCCTCGGGGCAGAGAGGGAGAGGTTAGCCTGTATACTCCAGTTTATATAAAACACATCTCAGCAGCTGCTCTGCTGATGGACATCTCCAGCAGCACTACAGGAGATGAACTTCTTCTTCTTCTTTTTCAATGTAAATTGAGCTCAGCAGTTATGCTCTCTTCCACCGTCGTTTTATGGCGAGTTGTGATAAAGTTTTAAAAATTACCATTAAACTTAGGCTTTCTTTAGTTATTGTATTCATAGGCATGCATATATTGAGTGCACATCTCATTTTGGTATGCGTGTGTTAGCAATTGAGTGCAGCAGTGGGGGTTGGACTGAGCATGCCCTCATTTAATTAGATTTGTGGAGAATGTTGGTGGATTTACCTACGCTGTCAGCATTCACCCTGGCTGTTGGAGCAAATGTGAATGTTTTACCTTTGCCAGGTTTCACAAAAGCAAAGGCACTAAATTTCAACTGGGGAGCTCTGCTTATGTGTTACATATGATGCTTGGAATGCAGATGAGAAGGATGGCCATCCTACTAGTTTGTCTAATTTCTCTCAAAGGCTTTCTTTTTTAAATAGGGCAGGATGTCCAATCCAATTTAATTTTTAAAGCACTTTAAAAACCACATTGGACTTAAGTGCTTCACAGAAATGTATGGATGCATAAATGGATAGATGGATAAAAATAAAAAAAAAATAGATTAAAAAGACATAAAATGGCTGTGAAATTACAAAAATTAAGAATAATAAAAGATAAATAAGTAATAATATGTTCGAAATCTCACATGATATTAAAGTCCCTGGGAAAAAAGAAGAGGTTTTAAGATGGGATTTACAGACGCAGAGGAGGCCTGTCTGATGTGAAGAGGCAGACTGCTCCATACTTTAGGAGCTGCTAGGAATAGATCAAAAATCAGTGATTAAAACGTAAAAATAGGATCTTTCTCCAATTTTTTTTCTTCACATACCACACTGACAACAGCACTCTTCGGTGTAGGAGTTATTCTGGGAGGAGGAATCAACGTTGACCATTTTCAGTGTTTGTGAGGTTGGACGAAACACAAAAGTTTTAAGATTCTAGAGGGAAAGTGTTTCCTATCGGGTCATGTTGTCTGTTCATTCAGGCTTCCATAAGTGGGAGTTGAATTTCAGCAAATTACAGGAAACCGTAAGAGTTCAGTTCTGTGTGTCTGTCTTCAGACATGGTGGATTTGGAATCCTTGTAGACTTTTGGATATCCTAAAAGGGACCTGTTATGCAAAATGTAGTTTTTGCATGTTTTTGTCCTTCTGTTTGAGTCTCTACTAACCACCTAGCCATTTTCTGGCAATAAGTACATCTCTTTTGGTGCCTGGAAAATGAGCTGTTTCACAAACCTCCCATTTATAAAGTTGCAATCGGCAGGCATTGCCCTGTTACCTAGCAACCTCATTCAAGCACAGCCTCTCATCTAGCAATCAGATCAGAGCTTTAGCATGATTTGGTCAACTAGTTTTACCGCTGTATGTGTTGTACAATGTCTGATAGAAAAGACCAGTTTTGTTGTTGATGTACCATTTAGAAACCACATGCTGCATTCTTGGTGGTTGTACAGGAGGCTCCCCTGTACACTGCACAATTAGACATCTTTCTGTAGCCTTTTTCAAATTTATAAAGTACAAAAGTAAATGTTGAGTTGTGAAGTGTGACCACTTGCTACCTGTCACAATAAGGAAGTTGTGAGTTAAACACAACTGGAACATCACGATGTAGTCTTCTTGCTAAAATTGTACAGACCTTGTAGGTTTCCTGTAATTCAAAGACAGAAAACTTAGTGGCTTTGGTTTGTTTTTGAGAAAACAGTTTTATTTAACTCAAAGCATGTAATTGCTAAAAAAGATAATTTTTCAATGTATTTATGAATTAGATAATTGAATAGAAACAGCACTTTCAATTGGTTAAAGCTTGTCATTAAGTTAGAGCTTTCAATACTGATAATCTGAAGGTGATCACCAAATCTCTGATTGGTGTGTCTTCAGGTTTGTCCAAACACTAAAGCCTTTGAGAATTACCTTTTGCACTTACTGATGGACCTTTTTTAAACCAAGTTGACCAAGTAGTCTCTACTAACCAAGTAGTATCACTTTGGTCAGTGATACTAGAATGTCTAACATGACATTAGATTCCACTTGTGTTTTTGTTGAGTTGTTTTTGTCAAATGCTTCTTAGTTATGCTTTTCTTTTTCTCCTGTTTCATCAGCTGTATGTTCCAGATGAAGACAAATCCATTTTTGGCTGCAGCATAAACAAACAGGTCTTTGAAGGCCTCACAACAGGCCTGCTTCAGACCATTGCTGCCATTTTGAAGACCCTGTTTCTCTGCGTTGTTGAGTCAGGCCATTGTGAAAACTTTTGGATTTCATCCTCAAGTGCCAAGGTCAATAGCTCTGCTGTAGAGTCCTACAGCACTCGACTTCAAGATCTTATCAGGTATTCGTCCTTTTGTATTTAACTCTGGGTATTTCATCCTCCGACATGGTTCCTCCTTTTTCTTACCTCAATACCTTTTTACCTGTTTTCTTTCAAACTCCTCTTTACTGCTGGTGAACACCCGATTTCTTAAAGAGCAAGCCATATGTAAGGAATAGGCTAAGAAAATGTCAGAAAGCTTGGAAATGATCCAACTGGTGTCTTGTTAAAATGGGAGTAGTGTGAGAATGAGTTGTACTCTGGCCAGATCCCAGCATGTCCTTTTTTTTTTTTTTTTTTTTTTTTTTTTTTACACATTCAGAAGTAATATTAGTGCCTGTGGCGCTTACAAATCCACATAAACAGCAAGCACTTCCACAGCTTAGAAAGGTCCCCTTGAACCTGGCATTTAGGCTAGCCCCGTTTGGTTGATCTGTTATGATAGTGATGGAGAAATGTGGACCGTGAGGAAAGGCAGGCCCAACACCCTGAAACTTTGTAGACTAGTGAAGTCTTTCCACCATCCCTCCCACAAGCAATGATTTATCTGGACAGAGCAGCTGCACAGGCACACCAATCTCATCCACTGACCCAGGCATAACCCCAGAGTCAGGGCGGTGCCTGAGAAAAATTGTCTCGTCAGAGTGATGATCTCAAGTACGAACATACGATTTACCTCCACTGTCCTTTTAATGTATGCATGGCTAAGGACAAAAGAAGAAGACATTCCGGTTTTTACAGATCTCATTATACCAAGCTGTCATTAAGCCATTTCCACGTTGGCCCAGAAGGGTCAACAAACGCCAAAGAAACAACAGCAAAAAGTCACTACAGAACTGATGCTAAAGTGGAAGTTGTTAACTTGCCAAGATGACTTCAGTTTTAGCTGTTGTTGTTATCTTTTTTATTTTATTGACCCGTCTGGGCCTCCTTACATTTCCACATTTTATTGTACAAAGCTGCACAGTGAAGACATTGGAACACAACAGGTCAAGAATAATGTTATGGGGAAGGTTAAAACAGGAATGGGTTTAAAATTCTATCCTGTGAGCATCTAATAGAGTTCTCAGTTCGTAATCCCAAAAATGAAAGTGTATGGCAAACCTATTAAGACATGCTGTTCAAGGAGAGCATCAATCCAAAAAGCAGCCAAGGGGGCTATGGTAACTGAGTAGGATTGGCATAAATCCACAGCTCAGGTAGAGGAAATAGTTTGCAACTTGACCTTTGTGCTCTTCACAAATCTGGCCTGTGCGGAAGACTGTTGTCTAAAGAAAAACAAATAGAAGTAGAATACACCTAAAATTGCTTACGTGTGCACGGGTCTTAGAAGTGTCAAGCTGGTATCAAAATCCAACAAAAGACTTAACTTTACTAGTTTCCACCACTTTGACTCCAATGGGCAGCCAGGGTTAAACCCAAACACCTATGTGTTTTGCTTGTTGCAATCAGTGATGTTTTTCTGTCCCAGAATCAATAGACTGTTGTAGCCAGTAGCTTCACTCTCACAGTACTGTCCGATGGTGTTAGGACTTACAACTGAAGGCGGCTCAGGAATAGTGTGGTTGGGGTCGATTGTATGGCTCACTTTTACAATAAAATCAGACAAAATAACTCGCGTGCCGTACCGCTCAGTGGAAACCAGACAGTAGTCATCCCAGTACTGATGTGAAAGCCTTGACTGGCAGCCATAATCTCTAGATTTTCGTAAGCTCGCCTTACTCAAATGATTCTTGCATACCAGAATCTTCTAGAAGACTAGCCCTGGGTCAGCAGACTGTCAAGGGCCCAAAGCAGGGCTGGCACAGGGGCCACAACAGCCGTCTAATGACACTATTAGGGGTGATTTGTGGCTGAAAGAGTACAGGGAACATGATCATGAGTCCTGTCATTGGCAGAGACAAATTGAAGATATCACAGTAATAGCTGTGGGTGGAGGGCTTAGGTGAGGTATTGGCTTACAGTTGCAGTGCAGTGGGAGTATGCACAGTAAAGGCCTTTGTTTGCTTGTGTGAAAGAGCCTTTCACAAAGAAAAAAGGTTTTCTTTAGAAGCACATGCAATAAACCATGTAACGTTTTTCTCTCTTCTTCTCCTTTTCTTCAGTTACGTAGTAAACATGGGCTTGATTGACAAGTTGTATGGATGCTTCCTGTCAGTCCAAAGCCCTATAGATGAGCATCCCAAGATGTCTGCTTTTCTCGAGCAAGCCTCGTCTCTGCTGAACCGAATTTGTGAGCTGTGCTTTGTCGTAACTGGACGGTGAGCTTTTATTAGACAGCTTAAATGTTTCTGGAATGTCTTGATCTTCCCCTGACAAATACACACTTCTCTTTGCGCAAGTAATGACAGAGACTCTGTCACTGTTGATAGTTTACCATCACTGGGATCCATAGGCAATCTCATGGTTACTCAAACAGTTTGTAGTTCCTCTGAAAGTCCAGCCAGCAAGCTGGCGAAGCTGTCGTTACTGCACACAGAGATAGAGATCTACTTGACCCAGTGCTCTGTCACTCACCATAAACCTTAGTCTGCGGTGCAGGGGGGAGCCCACCCACATGTGCCATGGCGACCTCCACTCAGAGAGGTTCAGTGGCGCCGCTGACAGAGGCTAAGCACACAGTCACACCAAGGGACATAAGCACCACCATTCCTGACTTCAAAGGAAAAAACACTCTGAACATTGCAGAAGAACATGATGTTTCCTTTTTATCCGAAGCTGTAATTTAATGGTTGCAAAAATAGTGACAGAAGACAACTAGGAAGAAAGCTTTGCCTTAAAAAAATAATAAAGGATATAATGCGGTACCTGTTTAGCTCATCTGTTCTAAGATTTGTTCTGCTAACAGCCTATATGTCATCTATAAGAACGTTCAGTGGGCCACAGAAATATTTGGACCATGCCAGTTGCTGTGTCAGGGGATTATAATCGCATTTAGAGGTTCTGTTCTCGCCTAGCAACATATTTCACACAAAGCCTGTTGGCTAACATCAAGTATCAGCATGCACTGCAGGTTTCATCCCGAGGTCAAACACACTCCTGTTGTACATGGCTGCAAATCATAGATGCTGCTGCTGCAGGGGTCTTAAATAGTCTGACTCCAGTAGCTGAACGCTTTTACTGGGCGCACAATACCCAAGAAGGCCTAATTAACAGCAATTACTACATAATTGTTCTGGATAGACAATATTATGATTCTAACTTTTTTTATTATTATTATTTTGAAATAAAAAAATCTAGCTATCAATCAAACTTTATTTATAGATGCCTTTTACTATTGCGTAGTCAAAACCTTCAAGTATAACCCAAACTTACCTTGCAAAAGTATTCAGCTCTTTATTCATTTATGACATTTTTTGGCTACTATAACTATATACTTCATTTTATTTTATTGGGATTTTTTGCAATAGACCAACACAAAGGATTTCATAAAAGTTAACTGAAAGGAGAGGTACGTTTCAAAATTTGAACCGAATAAAAAAATGAGGAAAAAAAATGAATACCGAATAAGATCCGGTGCAACAAATTGCCTTCAGATGTCATCTAATTAGTCAGTCCATATGTGTCTTATTCATTCTCAGTACATACAAAATGCAGTTGTTCTTAGAAGGCCTCAGATTTTCTATTTAGAAATCGTCAGCGAACATAGCTGACAAATACACAGGTGAAGAATGCTGTAGGCCATGAAGAGGACACACTGAACCTATGGAAGAAGCTTTTATCAGATGAGGCAAAAACACCTAACACTAAGACCTACAGAGAACAATTTCATTTTTAGTATAAAGTTTTAGTAAAAACAAAAAACAAACATAAGCTGTGTAGTAGATTTGGCACATTCAAAGTGTCTTAAAAAGTTGTAGACATGTTCTGTGAAAACTGATCCTTTTATCATTTGCTCCAAATTCCTTACCAAAGCAAATTTAGGTACCAGTGGGCTGACTGTATGCCAGTAAGACAATGTACATCTTGCAGTTTGATTTTATTTTTGATGTATTTACTGAGAGTAAAATGTTTTCCATGCTGGTCATGAGTTGTTGTCTTGTCTTATTTCTGCTGATCAGCATGTTGCTTTCCCGTCTCTTGTCAATATTGTGGATATAATCAAATATATGTGGGATTGATATCAATTAAAGAGATTCAAAGAAAGTCTTGTCTATAGTTTTCGACATGCTTTATAGGAACCTAAATAATTTCCATGAAGCAATTTTTGCTATAAGCTTTGCCTCATGGGAGATCTAGACTTTCCCTCTCCAGCAGAGTGCATCACTCTAAAAGTTCATCACCAGCAGAAAATGTTATAAGCACATACACACTTTGCAGTCTACCCCAAGCTGTCCCGCATAAACGGTTAATGTCTAATCTTATTCTTTGTCAATGCAGCACGGCACAGTCGAAGTTCTTTCTAAGTGTTTTTGTGTAAAAAAAGTTTAAAAAAGTATGTTCTATTGCGAATTGAAATATTCATTTTCTTTTAAACAACTCAATAATTTTTTCCTCCACCAGGGCTCCCAATATTTTCGACAATAAACGGCAAGATCCAACTGGACTTACAGCCGTTTTGCAGTCCACTGACCTGGTGGGAGTGGTGCATACCCTTTATTGCATACTGCTGCACAGTTTCTCGCCAGAGTCTGCCTCCCAGACTCAAGAACCCTATGGCCCTGGGGTCATCCAGGTGGCTATACACGGCATCCAGTTCCTCAACAGTTTTGCCATTCTCGACCTATCAGCATTTCAGGTATTTATTTATTTATATTTTTTTTTACTTTTCTTTAATTTTTTTTTTATATATAAAATCTTCTCTTTTTGTAGCAGACCGTCATTTTTATTTTTACTGTCAATACCTTCAAAATGGACATATATCATGAAATGACAATTTCACTGAAGTGTTTGTAGAAGGTTCTCAATAATATTGTCCAAAAGTGTTTAAATCTCCCCTCTGGACCACATAAACATATTCTTGAAGCCTGTTAATGCTAGCCATTCAAAGAGAAGTTGTTCTCAGTGGGACTAATTTGACCTGTGAACGTAAACACAGGAAACCTTTGACCTCAGGTCATGTTCTAGGGGAGGATTAGAGAGCCCAGTGGATGAAGTTAGGATGAAACACAAGTGATTATCACTGTACAAGGAGCCATACATTACCCACTCTGTGGAGGAGAGCGTGACAGCTTTGCTTTCTTAAGTCGCCACGCAAACTAAGAGCCACACAAGCCAGCCAGAATGCTGTTAATTATTTTAATGCCTTGGGGTAATTACTTTGAAGCAGCTTCCTGTCACTGACCCGCCATATTCAGTCAACTCAAAACAGCTGGAAATGAAAGCATTTTCCCTGCCAAAGTTTTATGAACATTTTAAATTATGTGGCTTTTTTGGCTGGGACTTGTAATCACCTTGTGTTTCACATTACTTCTCTGCGACAGCTTATACGTATCAGTAGTGATCGGTTGATCAAAATTTAAGCTGCTGGCTCGCTCTTCTGCTACATCAGCTCATGAAATGGTGTTTAAGGCAGAATTTAAAGGGTCGAATGAAATAGAAATTACTTGTATTGTGACGGATGCCATTGGATGGAGTAAAGCTGTATCTTATCCGGAATCTTGGAAATCTGTCCTCTTTTGTCTGTGACTTTTGAACTCAGATTTTGTTATTCTTATTTTTAAATTGTTAAAGTAATTATACATATTTAATACCTAAAATAGCACTGAGATAAAACAAAAAAGAAAACACCTAAATTTGGTTGTTAGCCCTCCGACCCGCTCCTCAGATATTGTTTACAGCTGTTTAACGCAACCAAACCTTTAGTGCAAATTGCAATGATCTTACGGTGCTCTGTCACACTGGCATGTTTAATAAATATTCTCTAAGCTCCTCCTTGTATCTCTGCTTCTAAGCAGGATTTGGCTGTTTTAAATTTATGCTCTGTTTGATTTACTTCTATATCTATATCTTGTACATTTTCACCAACAGAAGTGCTAAACCTTTATTGGTTTGCGTAGTTGTATTGTTTGGTACTTAGAAATAATCAAGCACACCTCACGTTTAAATTAGAGTGAGCGCTCATTGCTGTGTTTTATCCGTTGTTCTGCCAGTCTGTTCTTGGAGCTGAGGGCCTCTCTCTGGCGTTCCGACACATCGTCAGCTCGCTGCTCTGGTACTGTACCCAACATTCCTCTGAGGAGCTGCTGCACGAAGTCATCATCTGTGTGGGATACTTCACTGTTAACCACCCAGACAACCAGGTAAACCACCCACTCAGACTGCTGATTAGTGTTTTTCAAATCAAATGATTAATATAATGAAAGATTATAGGCATTTTCCATAAATGTGATCATTTTAGGGGGGGTTTGTTTTGTTTTTTTTATGTTATTTTTGTCTCACAAATGTTTAGAAGTGTTATAAAAGGGCATGCATGTTAATTAAATTATAGCAAGACAGCCAAAATCTATAAATATTGGGTGTGATTTACAGAAGCACAAATACATTAAAATATTTTTTAAATAAAATTCTGTTGAAAAAGTGCACCTCATCTATAAATTCAAAATAGAAAAAAAATATTACATAAGATCAGGAAAATGAGTTTTAATGCAGAACCGTTTTGTTATGGCTGCATCGGGGAGTCGTTTTCCGGAATGAAAAGTTAAGTGGAACTGTGAGAGAAGAAAAGTTGTAAGCAACAGGGATACCTTTATTCTTGAGAAGTATTGCAAAGCAAAACCAGTTCAAGAGTTTAAAGGAGCTGCATAAGACTTGGACAGCTGCTTTAGTCTGTGCTTCAAGAGCCACAAACCCAAAGATGAATCCGGAATATGAGCTACAACAATATGAAATGTTTAAAAAGGGTATGTTTGTCTAATGAATCTGTTGCACTTTTGAATATAATTTGTGAAATGAATTAATTCATCAGAGACATTCTAATTTATGGACGTGCTCCTGTAAATAATGATTAATCTGGACAATTCTTGATTTGGTTTTCTCCCACGTTACATTTGTTCAGTTTTGATCTGATCTTTTTTTTTTTTTATTCAGCTCAGGGATCCTATGAGGAGTGTAAAGTTGTCGATTTTAGGGGATGATGATATCATCTTACTATTGTTCCTCTCATGTATTATTTGTCAGAAAAAGGGTGTAGTTTTGTAATTGTAACAAAAAGCACCTGTTTAAAGATTCATGCCTTGGCACCTTCCTGCTTTTCGTCTGTGTGTCGTTCATTGTCCCACAGAGTGAGCCTTTGTTCTCACCTGGAAAAGCAGAGCAGTATTCTTGCCCCAGTGTTACAACTACTTAGGGGGCTCTGTGGAAGTGAGCAGGATGTGATGAAGCAGACCTGGCTGCTGTGTAGCTGGCTGTCATGCATGGCCCGTCTACCGGGCCCCTGATTTGCCATGCTACAGTTGACTGGGCTTTGATTAGGCTAGGCCTGACCCACGCGAGCAATGTCCTGTATTTAAATCTAAAGCAGTTTATTGGTTAATTACTTCTTCATTTTTGCTTTATTTATGTTTAAAATTTCTTCCTGAAGCTTGTTGTTTTTCATTATTAGAATGAATAAATCTAACCATCTTTCATTTTAAATCCATTTAGTGTAATAAAATAAATAATTGAATAAGTTCTGATGTAAGTATAGACAACAGCCAAACAAAGAGTATTTAATTCTTGCTCACATTAAGAAATATTTTTCATTTCTTCCCTTCGAAGAACCGAAAACAAAACTCCTTTCACCTTGCTTCTGGGTTTAAAAGAAAACACATTTAAGTATAGATTGTCAGGAAACAAGATCCAATCCAACTTCACACAGTTGATCTTTGCCAGTGGTCCAGTTCCTGGAATGCGTCCATTCAGTTCTTCACAAAGATGGATGGCTTCAACAAGGAATATTTAGAGCAGCTTGAGCTTTTCTCCAGCTAATGTAAGCATTGGCAGGACACAAAAGCGGCCCGACCCGAGGCCTTTGCAGTCACAGAGACTGCTGATTCACTGTCGGCACACTAGCTTTTGTTTATACACATACTTTAGAAATAGAGCTGCTCATAAAAAACAGAACTTTGAAGCAGACCTATACGTCGGGATGTATTCCCTCAGCTTTGAGGGGGCATGAGTAATTCAACTGTCATGCAAAAAAAAAAAAAAAAAAAACAACTTTGTAAGAGTGACCTCGTAGGATTATGTGTTTTTTCTTTTTTGTTTGTTTGTTTGTTTGTCTTCTAGTAGCATTGCTGCTTATTGGGGCATATGTAGCCATGTGTGTTTTTTGTCTCCCAAATTCACTAGTGGAGATGTGATGAACAAACACAGTTAAATAAATGTCTTGTCAGGAACAAATTACTGTACTTCCTTTTTCTGCTAGAAGAAAGATGTACCGGTAATCTTCATGTCTTTATCTCCAGTGATTCATTCATGATTCATCTGCAGTGATGATGTGCTGGATCTTATAGCTGATGAGATGGTAATTGTTAACTGGTGAAAAGTTAACCCTCTTGATTCTGGCTTACTTTTCAAAAAGACACAAGTAGTTTTAGAGTGTGGAAATCTTAGAAAGACATTGGGATTGTTTTTTCAGCTCATGGAAAACCACCAGTTCCACTAAAGTAAAATGAGCATCAAAACCACTCTTCTCTATTTTAGGTTGTTTTAATGCAGCATTGTTTGTGTCCTTCGCTATATCCAGAGACCTCTTTGTGCTTGGTAGAGGTGCACCAATCAGGCTTTTACTGCCCAGATGTAGTTATTTTTAGACCTGGCCTGCTAACTATTCTGACTTGTATGTCTTAACTTTGCTTAAGTGAGGGTTTTAAATGTAACAGAAATTAATAAAATGTGCTGAACGTACCTTGACAGATGTAGCAGTTTGAAATCCAGAAGAAAACAAATTATGTAGTTTTGCATATTTTTCTAACCAATCATTCCTACACTCAAAAGAAAAAGCTAAATAATATGGTGGTGATTTGGTAATTGGTAGAGGGGGAAACATCAAACTTTTCAATTTCGATGCATTTATTAAACATTTATTTAAAAAAATCTGGATTATTTTCAGTATTTGACTTGTAGGTCACCAGCCATAGCCAATCATTAAAAAATGTTTTATTTTGTTTACTGGTTAGGAATGTTGCTATTATAGGAAGAAAACTATATTAGCTATTCTCACTATCTGTGAGTTTAAAAGTTGAAGCACAAAGGATGTTAGAACATTGTGGGTAATATATTTCTATGGAAACAAGTTGGCTATTAATTTGGGCTGCTGCAAGCAGGATTTGGGTGCTGGAAGATAACAGGAAGCTGAATATATTACAGGAAGGTTGCTCTGTTCTGTCATTTTTGAGAGTTTAGTTCTGTCTTATACTGAATATAATGACTTTGAGATTACAATAAGACTGACCAGAGTTTCAAAGTTAATAATGGTGTCATAACTCTAAAGAAAATAGAGTTATAACAGTAGTATTACTGTTCTAGTAATACTACAAATGATATTCATTCTAAATATTCTAAAGACAATTTAAAATACTGTATAAACATGTTTATTATGTTAAAATAACAGCAAAATAATCAGCAAATTTGCAAGCAATGTTCTTTTGTGAAGTAGTAAATAAAATATGTTTTAATTTCTTTTAAGTTTAAGATAAGCAGTTTCTAACTTAGTAGTAAATATACTGTCAAATTTTCAATTAGCCTAGAAAGTAGAAAAACATGAATTTAGATTGTTTTTTATATTGCGTGAAGAGATTTGGTACAGTCAGACAAAATTTGTACCAGATTTGCATCAGAGCTTCGCAAAATCTGCCACAATATCTCTGATTGTGGCAGATATAGATCATCTCCTGACAGAACGTTGAACATGCACCAGAGCTCAGCCTTATCTGTGGGGTCAGTCCTCTTCTTCCCATTCTCTTTGAGGGCGTTTCCTTCACCCTGCAGGGCAGAGTCAAGCTTAAGGTCTATAATTCCTGTTAACCTGATGTCGAAACTCTTCCTTCAGCAGTCCATTACTGGCAAGACAACCAAGCTCTCTGCCTGCAGGGTAAGTGTAGCTCGTGCAGACCATCGGGAGCCAGCAGCGGGGAATACACTAACTGCATCACCCAGCAGAGTAAACAGAGACAGAGGAACACTGACATTCACGCACACTCCACTAACTGGCAGGAGTGTGCCCTATTGTTAGTTTGGTACATGATTTACACTCTGCTTTAAGGGTGAATTCAGGTCCAAAAAACTTTTAAGTGAAGCAGTGGATGTTTTTAATCCCTGCAATCCTTTCAGTGTGAAGTTTTCATTTGTAACACTGTTGTCAGGTTGGTTTCAGAGCTCAGTTATCAGCAGCAGAATCTGTGTTGGAATGACAGCATTTGCTCATAGAGATAAATAAGAGTTATTTAGTTTTATTGTGTAAACAGAGAGTTTCACAGGGTTTTAAAACTGATGGGTACCTTAAACCTGAAGTTGAAGTGGCTTTGTCAATGTCTGCCACTAGCGTAGTCTGAATGAAGTTTACAGAGCCATTGTAGAAGTCTTTGAAAAAAAAAAAAAAAACACTAAACAGTAACTTTGTGTGTCTGCTCTGCTGCCTGTGTTATCAGTAAAGATGTTCCACTGGATCTGGTTTGTATTGTGAGTTCAAGTGTCAGATATATGGCCCTACTTTACCTCCAATTCCTCCTAAGGTGTTTGGGGTGTCTGGACAAAGCAACACCTATAAAAATACCCTTGCGTGTTAAGCTCTGCATCTTATGTAAATACAATAGTTTTTCAGGAGAGTGTTCAGCAAGAAATGTTGTTTTATTTTAATTGTCAGGTAAAATATGGCTGTTTTTATCACCTGTTATTGACTCTGCTTCCACGAAAGGTCTCAGCAGGAATTTGTTTGTTTCAGAACATTAATTTTACACACTCTTTGTGGTCGCAGACTGGGGAAGTCATGCGGTCGTAGCACTATAAAGCTGTTTAAAAAAAGCCAGGACTTCTAACTTAAGGAAGAACAGAGCAGCCATGGCACTTGAGTTTTCTCAGGATTCTCTGTTAAACGTGGACCAGATGCACAGATTCAGAGCTCAGTTGTTAGTTTTATGATGCTGAGCTTTGAGCTGGAGATGTCTCAACTGCTTAGTTTCAGTATGGATGTTGTTTTAGATCCTGTTGTGACTCTTCACCTGGAAAACTGACAGTTCTGTCTACCTCCAGACTCTTTCTACCACTAGCTTTTGTTTTATGGTTTTCTGCGTCAGGCACTTGAGGCTGGACAATTTGTTTAAGCAGCTGAAGATTGAATGAAGATGCACCGTGGGAGATTGAGTTTGCTGTGTGATTTGTGCATTGGATCGCCTCTAAGCTCCACCTCAAATATCTACTGCATACTGTAGCATTAAATCATTGTACATAAATCCTATAAATTAAAACGGTAGAATGGTGAGATTCTTCTGTTGTTACAGAATTATATTTGGAGTACACATTTTGGAGTATTTAGCTGTCTAAATGAAGGCTTTCTGTTTTCCAATGGGATGTCAAGATAAAATGTAACTAATTCACTGGTGCGGTGAAAAGTAGCCTAGAAATATTATTAACATAGGCAGGTCAGTATCTAAACTAGTAAAAATCAAAGTCTAGTTTGTTCCAAAAATCCTTAAAAATGCTCCAGCATTTCAGTAGATATCAGAAAAAGGGGAGAAAATATTCCCACAGTGGCTTATCTTAGCAGATTGTAATATTTCAAGTTGACATATCTAGTGCGCTCAACATTTTTAAGCATTTCTACGACAGCAGAGTTGAGACTAATCTGTCCTTACAGATTCTTTTTAAGTGATGATCGGAAATGAAACTGTTTTGTGTTTTTTGAAAAACAAACAAAAAGAGGGCAGCTCCACGGCACCTCTCTTTAAACTGATAAAGCAATGACTTATCGCTTTGTTTATCCTGCGCCTCAAACTTGGAGTGCATTATCAGAAAGGGGGGGGAGGAGCCAATGAAAGGGTATTAGTGTGTATTTATTAAAATCTTGTAAATCTTTTGGATTTATGTCACTTGGACTGTGGGACCCCACCGCAGCCTTCTGGTTTCCATTGATGTTAAGTCACCGCTCCTGTCGGTCTGTACCTGTAAACCTGCGCAGCCAAGATTTAGCATGTTGACCCTCCTGGCTCTCAGATGGTTGATGATGGCCGTCTCAAGTTCAGGGGAGATGACCGGCTCATTAGGATTGGACCTCATTTTTGAGCTGTAGTCAAAAATGAGGTCCAATGTAGTTCCAGTGAGGGACTGTTTTTTGTGAAAATACTGTGTATTGAATACTGGTAAAATATTCCTTGATAAATCAGCTTTATTTGGTAACAGATTGTTACCAAAAAGTCCTGAGTTCCTTCCACCTTTGCTTTGGTCTGAAAGCATAAAAGTTTGGGAATTACTGCTCTAGGACATGTGTACATGAATGTCTGCTTGATTTTTGCTAGCCATTTCGATGGCTAATATTGGATGCTGAATTAATCCAATATTATTTAAAATGTCAGCTTAATAGTTTTGAGTTTTGTTGTAAAATAATAGGAAAATCCTGTTAGCAGCAGCTGCTCCCTCATAATGATGACATTGTCAAAATTGTACAACATAAATAGTTTCAGTACTTTTCTCATACCATCTTAGGTTGCAATTCCTAAAGAGAAATCCAAATTATCAAAAATCCGTTGGTGGGTCAAAGCTTCACAAAAAGCGGAGGAAAAACTGAGCGGTGCTGTAGTGCTGTTAATGGCTTTGCTCCTTTCTGGAAGTTCTTGGTAGAAGTTTGCACACCACGTCTTTCTCCTCCAGCTCCACCCCTTCATGGCCGGGTTGCACTGTGAATGCCCTCTTAACCCGAGCTTAACTCCTACACCGACTCTGTGCTTTGAAGCTTAAGACGAAACTTGAAAGTTAAGTTTGAATCGCTAATGACAACATCAGTTTGCGCTTCAAATTTTCCCCCTGTTGCTCTGCTCTTACTGTTGACATTCTGCAAAAACATCCCCACCATTGTTTTGTTTTTTTATAGTCTGTAATTGTGCAGTGGGAGGCTCTGCCTCGCAGGTCTCCTCCTAATGGTTGTTTGTGTGTTGTTTTAGTGGCAGATTTACGTGTGGGAGGGGCGGCGGGTGCTGATTTACAACCAGCAGTGCCACTGACGGGTTTTAGTGACTGACTACCCGCTCGTTGTGTGTTCCAGGTGATAGTGCAGTCTGGCCGCCAGCCCAGCGTTCTGCAGAAACTTTGTCAGCTGCCCTTCCAGTACTTCAGCCACCCACGTCTTATCAGAGTGTTGTTTCCAACCCTCATCTCGGCCTGTTACAACAACTCTCACAACAAGGCGATCCTGCAGCAGGAGATGAGCTGCGTGCTGCTGGCTACCTTCATTCAGGTAAAAAAAGGAACCTTAAAAGTCATGCAATGTTACCAGATGTTTTCAGACAAAAATTGACTTGGATAATATGTGCATCCAACCTGCTGTTGACTCAGAGCATCTTGTTTTTAAATAAGCTAGCGAAATTAGGTTAATTCACACACCTCGCACAATTCAATCACATTAGCAGTCCATTAGCTAATTGACAAGCGACGGTCTGGGCCACCGGTGAATCTGCAGCAGGCAGGCTTTTACCAAGACAAATGGATTCCTTCATGGTGGATTTACCTGCCACTGGTTCAACTCCCAGCAAACATCTCTTCTCCTTCATCTTCCTCTGACAACAAGCCCTCCTCGCCACGCTGCAGCCACCACTGTTTAAACACCGATTAACTTCCATTCAAAGGGAGACAAGCCATTGTCATTTCTTTCAAACAAACCAATAATGCATGGCGTCTTGCCCCGCTGCCCTCAACCGTGTTAAGCTCAGGAACATTCCTCCGAGTGGAGCAACTTAATCCTGGATAGCTGAGTAAATCACAGTGAGATGGAACTGTCACATCACCTTTAACGTTTCCTTCATTTTGTGGTACTTCGTTTGCTTATGTTGTATAATTAATAAAAGTAATTAAATTTTTTCAGAAATTATAATTGCATCCTCACTTATAGAGCTTCTCATTTTTCCTAGGACTGTGTTCCAAATGAGAAAGATTCGGAGAGTAAGATATATAAGAGCGGTAAGTTATTCTATTAAGATAATACTGTTGAGCTTCTTCCAGCTTGTGTCTTTTTTGAATGGGACATTTTGTCCCTTTAATTGGAGAAATTCTACTCTAACAGATTAAGGATTTCTGTCAGGCGCTGTGTATAAATGGTTGTCCTTTTGTTCCCCTGTCCAGCTACCCGATGTCTGCAGAATGACTACCTGCTGTCCTACCGCTTTCCAAGAGATCAGTGGGACTCAGCCCTGCAGTTTTTCCTCAAGAAGCAGGAGGAGTGATGGAGTTGAACTCTGTCCTCCGAATTAAAAAAAAGCACAGTAAAACAGTTGCAGAGGGTAATTTCTTGATGACAGTCTTTTCATTCAGAGATTTATCTTTAGACTTTGTCAAATGTAAATATGTCGAAGCCTTATATGTTGCATCCATTTTGATTTCTTGGAAATCTTGTTGATGCAAAAGAGAGAATTTGCACAAAATGTCTTATTTGTTCTTTCCAGTTTGAACACTTTACTATTGTCCGTTTACGATTTAAGTTGTTTTGCATTCATTTGTTTCTGTTGCACAGTTAATAGAAATAAAACATATAACTATACTGTAATATACAGGTTGCCAAGCATTCTCATCAGTGCTGTCTGTTAATTTGTTGTATATTGGTGGTTACTTATGTGTTAACTACTCCACTAATTTTTTTTTTCATCTCTTTGTATTGCAAGGTATTACATTGTTATTGTTGACAGGAGGAACTTACAAGATGACAAGTGTGTTGTATGAGCATAAATACTGCTAACAGTTACTAGTTACTTTCTGTTCAACTAGTCAGTTTATGGCTTGAGTTGTTTCAATCTATTTCGTTTGTGCAATTCATAGAAATAGGATACATTTAGTTATTTAGAATTTGCCGGTCATTTTCATTAGTACGGTTTCTATTAATTTATTGGATATAGACTCAGAATGGTTTGTTGTGTCATTTGAAAGTTGATGGTTCATTTGAAAGATCTGTGAGGTTTTTACAGTGTAATGACCTTGTTCTGCTTGTGGGAGCAATTTACAAGTTAATATGTATGTAGTATTAGTCTAAATAACTTATTTTTAAGTTATTTATGCACTATGTTAAAAAATAGATATTTGCTCTACAGATAATTAATTTACATTTCATTTGAATCCACCTCTTCCTGTTGTGCGGTTAGTTGAGGAAAAAACATTTTCTTATACTGTTATTTATAATTTGCCAATTACTTTCTGTACTGTTTCTGTTAATTTATTTGTGTTTTTGTATCACACGAACCTGAATAGTCTTTGTGTTGCCAGTCATACTGTTATACAGAAAATATTTACGATTTATGTTTAATTTCAAAATTTGTCATCATTGTTTTCATGTTGTACAAGGAGTCATTTACAAGCTAATATATTTCAGTTAATAAAGTTATTCAAAATACTATCTGTCCACTTGTTTCTCTGAGTTATTTTAAACACAAGGAACACCTCCATAGATGGATAAATAGATACGTACAACTTTGCAAATGATACATATCTGAAAGATTTATATCTTGTCTCAAAGGGTGTATTTGAGTAAAGAGCATTGACATTTTTCTCAAATTTGAAATAAAAATAATTTTGATAGACTAACCCTGATTTTCAGCCATAACTGCCATGGTCTTGGCATGCTCTCCACCGGTCTGGGGCCAGGTAATAACCTAATCAGTCCCTCAGTAAGTAGAATATGTGCTTGTGCACGACTACAAAAGACACCTGAATGAAGTGACTGTCATACATGTAATGTTGATTTTTTTTTTTTTTTTTTTTTTTTTTTTTAATGCAGTAATCTCTTGTTTTTCCCAGAGCGGAATAATTCTGCCAGAATGTGTATTTGAGAAATGTACGGATCTAAACATTCAGACTGAGCCTCTTATTTTCCCCGCTGTGAAAGTGGTACCACTTTCCAGCTCTTTCAAGTTTGCTTTAAATCAGTAATGCTGAAATCTGGGGCCTGTTAAATGTTCAAATGATATATTGCTGAAATTCATACGCTATCTCAAAAGTTTATGGTTTGTATGTGGATTTTTTTTTTTCTTCTACGTTATCTAATATTTTACGAATGTGTATTTTCTTTGTAAGATGAGCTATTGCTGCTTTGAAATCTCTGGCATATTTAGTCTAGTTCCCAGTAGGGGTTATTATTATTATTATTATTATTATTATTATTATTATTATTATTATTATTATTATTATTATTATTATTTGTTTTATTTTTTTTTTGTGCTTCTTTCAAAAAAACTAAAATTTATTTCAATGGGGCTCTTTTTCCCTGGCTGATAAAAGTCGATCCTCCCCAACAAATTGCTGAGGTGTAGTGTGTCAGTCCCGGCTTGACCCGCGTGCTCTCCTGTCCAGCGGCTATTTGTCGCTCAGGATTCCTGCTGGAATGAAAATAAACTGAAGACACGCCGGGATGCGTCCGCAGGCTGAATGGGAGTCCCCTCAGCGCTGCGCTCCGGCGCGTTTAGCTCAGAGTCCACTCAGTGGATCCCTTACAGGTGATGCCAGATGCAGATAAGGGGCCGCCGCTGCCTGAACACCGTCTAGACTTGCAGTCCAATAATACGGGCCTCCACTCTTGTAGCCTATGGTACTATTTCTGTTGTCCAAGTAGAAACCAATGCGTCTTTAAATCACTTCAGCAATCCCGTGTAAAGTTCGCTTTGAACCTGGCTGCACATGGCCGTCATGTTAGAAAAGAGAGCCAACGTAAACATCCCTGAAGCACACCAGCGACAGAGCAGCCGCAATCTATCGTGTCTGATTCGCTGACCCATGACAGGGGCAAAAGCTTAATAATATCTTGTCAACGATCAGTCACTGATCCACTTGACTCAGAAACCATAAGCAGATTACATCGGATATAAAAATATGTCAAAGCCAAACCCGAAGCCAGCTTTGTTACTTTGCAACAGCCCTTTATATTTCCAGCTGCAAACTTTCTGCCATTTCAACGACTCGCTTTATAATATATTAATGATAGTAGGGACTGGTGTACGCATTTTTTTTTTTTTTTTCAGCTAACGTTTTCAGAAAACTTTAGTTGTTTTGAAATTAACTGATCTCCAGAATCCCTAAAAGAAAAAAAAGAAAAGGAAAAATCTTTCTGCGGTTGGAAACCTAACAAGACCTACTTCCACTTCCGAATTTAAACAGGTCACGCGAGGTTATCATTTATCTTTTTTTACATCTTGTACCATTTTTCTGCAATCATGGTCTATACGTTTCGTAGACGTGTAGCATCATTCCCTGTTTTACTGATTTTTTTCTGAACATTTTTCTGAACAAACTCTTCAAGCACTCGGAAATGTCGCTGTTCATAAACAATATCAATAGGTAAGATCTCTGAGGCTTGTCCTAAATTTGGAACCGATGGGTTACTTCCTCTGACACGCACAACTAATTAATTTTACCCCATTTTCAACTAAAAAGCAACTTAGTGTCTTATTTGATAAATTCTTTATGAAAGGGGAAAAGTAGTTTGCTTTATAGGAATAACTATTATTATCTGTCCGTCTGTTTATTATCCTCACATATCACGGTTAGAACATTCAGCATATTATTTGCTCCTTTTTATATTCACAATTCACAAAGACAATTCAGCTTTGATTTCTATTTATAACTCTTTTTTAAAATTATTATTTAGATTTATCTTCAAATTGCATGCGTTATTGGAATAAACGGATCGTCTTGAGAAATCTTCAAAATCGGTGTTGTCTTTAGAACTTAACTTCGACATAATTTCAGCTAAAATCTGTTTAATTTCACCAAAACACATTGGTCGCAATCGTCGCTAAGGATCACCCTTACAATGGATGACGTCATCCCCATAACTTTTTAAATTAAGAAACCAAACTCTTCTTATTTCCGCAAGCTTCACTATTCATAGGCAATTTATATATAAAAGCATTGGCATTTTTTTGTTTAGTTTGACCTGCTCTGACACCGGCATTCATTTTGTCCAATTTTCTTCAAGGAAAAAAAAAAAAAAATATATATATATATATTTTTTTTTTAACTTATTAATTGACAAATTGATTATGCATGCAGTAAGCAATTGTTTTATTTATAAGATCAGTTATGTTTGCCTTCATAATAAATAATAATAACTTATTTTACTATAAGAAAGGCGAGAGGTGCACCTCTTTCATCTGATCCAATAATTTACAACAATCTAGTGAAACTTATAGATCATGCACATCTACACAGGTTGCATTTTTCTGACAAACATACTGGAATCGTTGACGTTCAGACGTCCAGCATGGGCTTTATGTGCTTGAATCCCATCACATTCTTCCCAGTATATCCAGGTAGCTATTGGCACGATTTAGTTTTTTTTTTTTTTTTTTCTTTATAAGAGGAAAGCCCCTCGTGTTCATCTACAGCTGTGTATCCAGGATGCAGTCAGACCTCTAGTCCTCCCAGTTTGGACCTGCGCGAATCTATCCTGCAGCATAATCCAGCCTGGTCCATTTAATGTCAACGGGGTCTTTTTGCGCTTCCTTGTTTGGAAGGTGAGGCTGGGGGGGTTGGGGGGGGGGGTTCCTCCAGCTGACCCCGACGCCTCCTCACGTGTCGACGGGACTCGGAACCATGCTGTTCGGTGTGTCCGGTAGTTGAGACGACAGGGAGGTCACGTCGCTGCCCGAGGAGTTTCCCAAAGAGCCCGACTCAGAGAAAGAAACCTATGGGCGAAACAGCCTGGATCAGTCAAGTGAAAAATTATATCATATTGTGATTTTTATTTTGGTTAGGAGTTTATAATTAAGGTTAAACAATTTTTTGTCCGTTTCTCTTTTTTCTATATTGCAAGATTATCTACTAAAATCACAGCATAAGTTTTAGGCGTTTGTTTTTTTGTTTTTTTTTTAATGCTGCAAAATCTGTTCCTGGCTTATAATGCATATGCTACAGTTTCTTCCTTCCTTTCTTTTCATGCAACTATGCATCTGTGTGTTTTTCATGCATTTTAAAACACTCTTATGAATGCAAATGTAGCCCACCAGTTGCTGGAAAGCAGGCTGGTCCAAGTCGGTCTGCAGGGCAAAGTCGCTGAGGCTTTTCCAGGGAGGCTGGTAGGTCTGCACCTCCACTGGATTCCCCTGCACGGCGTTGTCGTGCCGGATCGGACTCCCAGCCACCAGAGGAGTGCCTGTCAGGCCCTGCAGATTCTGGCAGGGGATGAAAATGGTTCATTAAGATCTTGCACAGTTAGGGAAAACGTATAATTCACGATCTATCAAACGAATCTAAAATAAATAAATAAATATCACTGCAGAACAGAGCACTTTCATTAGGAAAGGAAGAACGCAAACATGCGTTCTATGAAAAAAAAACCCCGAAATTTAATTTAAAAAAAAAAATGTCATTCAGTATATATTTTTATTTATTCTTAATTATTAATTTAGATGTCCCTTTATGTCTCCAAAACGTGTCTTATAATGTTTTAACTACTAGGCCCTAATCAATGTAATTGTTGTTGTTACAAACAAGACATGTAAACATTATCTGATTATTATCTAATTATCTAATTGTATCAAGAAATAGTTACTCTTTTTGATAAAGTTTTAAGAATCAAGAACTGCACTTTCACGTACGGTTTTGTCGCTCTGCTGCTGCTGCTGAAGCTGCTTCATCAGAATGGACTTCTTCTTGTCCTTGCAGCGCTTGTTCTGGAACCAGACCCGGATCACCCTGGGGCTCAGGCCGGTCATCTCCACCAGCTGCTCCTTCATCAGGGCGTCCGGCCTCGGGTTGGCGTTGTAGCATGTCCGCAGCGTGTGCAGTTGCTTCTCGTTGAGCACCGTCCGGACACGGGTGGTCTTTTCGGACTGCTTGTGGACGTGGTTCCGGTGGTGAGGTGGGTGCCGGACCGAAATAGAATCTAAAGGGAAAGACATTTAAAAACGAAATAATTTGAGCAACACATTTGCAATGTGTTGCAAAAAATAAATAAATAAATAATAATAAAAAAAAAAACTGAATTTGGAATAATAATAATAATAATAATCATCGTAATCATAATAATAACTACTGTATACCAGCAATGTGCAGCGGCCTGGTGTGAATGTTCCCGGGACTCAGCGGGCTTCCTGCAGAGGACCGCTCCACCAAAAAGCCGTGATCGGCCTGACACAGAAGCTCGTCGTCCCGCAGCGAGAACTCATCCCCCGGCAGGAGGTGTCGGCTGCACACCGAGCACCGAAAACACTCCATGTGATACACATTGCCTCGGGCCCTCATCACCAGGTCGCTGCTGCAGAAGCCCAAGTCACATTTTGCACATTTGATGCCAAACAATCTGAGAAAGATACATAAAGATATGGATTTGTCACTGAATAGCTCAATGCTTTCTCAGCATGTTCAAATGAGCACAATAACTGAACCTATTGCGTGCTTCTCTTCTTTGTTGTTGTTGTTATTATTATTATTATAATTAATAGTATTAATAATAAAATTTACAAACTTCCACAGTGGCCTTCTCTACCTTGTATAATCGCTTTTACAGTAAGTCTTTCCGTCCCGGACGAAGCAAGTGCACGTCTCATCCAGATACTGGTTGCACTCTGCACACTTGAGGCAGGCTGCATGCCACTCCAGGTCCGGGGAAACTCTCAGGATGTACTGGTCGTGTATCTGACTTCCACACCCCACGCACATTGCGATTCCCGACTTCTCTACGAAAAGCAAATACATTAATGTGCAACTTTAATGAAATGCATTTTGGATCCACTTTAACCTATAAGAAACTAATGCAAAACAAACATGAACGCCGTTCCAACAATACTAGCTGGGGAGTTATAATATTGTAGACGCAGAAGCTAAATATTATTAATCATATCATGCAAGGTTATTTCGCAGATTTTTTTTTTAATCTTATATGAATAATTACGTGGCAATCCATGTGTTTTTCCCAAGTGTTAATGTCGCCGTATTTACATAAAAACATCGAGAAATTATATTTCAAATGAGTTAAAATAGACATAAACAGTAAATGTTCCTCAAAATGAAAGTAGCCTATCTTACTTTTTGAACGATCCCCCATATCATCCAAGAAAGAAGTGTTGAGCAAGACGTCCACCATACAGGACAGAAAGTCGAGTTGCACGCCCACGGACGGAGGAGAGCAGCGGCGGAGGAGCCCGACCGTCCCGTCCCTGGCTGCAGGATAAACTTGTATTCCTCCTCCGGGAGGTGGAGAGAAAACAAAGACCATCGACCAGTGACGTCTGCAGGAACCTGGACCTGTGTAGGTCCAGGGAGAGGGTGCCATATGCAAATCTTCGCTCGGACCCCCTGCTCGTTATGTTTTCTGTGGGCAGGCTTTGAGACAGTCTGTTTATGTTGCTCTCTGCTGGCAATGCTTGCTAACCACTCTTCTTCAAACGTGCAAGTTGGAACCTGTTACTTAAAATACACTTTTTTTTTTTATATCGGTTGGTGCCACATTTATTTGCTTTAACAGGCCACGCTTTGTTTATTGAAATTGCTCTATAATCTTTATCATTACCAGTTTATTTTTAACACTGGGTTATTTCTCCCACCTGTCGCCACATAATGGTAAGAGTCCATAAAGTAAATGTTACTAATGATAGCATCTTACACTAAAACCATTTCTGAATGTAAATGTGTATTTTTTTGTTATTTGGCTGTGCTCATTCTCTCCTTTTATATTTTAACCTTTTTTTCTTTCTTTTTTTTTTTTTACTTTGTTCTTTATTTTAGTGAGTGGATCGCATATATTCAGTCACACCGCTGTGGGGCGACCTCTACTGGAAAAACTTTCACATTGTTACAAATTACAAAAAAATGTATAGACAACACACACACACACACATATATATATATATATATATATATGCGTGTGTGTGTGTATATGTATATAGACATAGCTCTTTTTTATTGAGGCATTTAAACAAAACAAACATTATTTAGCCAATTTATCTAAGCTTAAAAAATAAATAAAATTTTACAGTTATGAGGCGACAGGGTGAAATGCAGCCTGGCTCTCCGGAAAATTCTCGGGATTCTATCGCGAGATTTCCCTACAAACGTCCTTGCATAAACGTCCTAGCAGATATCCCTCCGCTGCAGCTAGATGTCCATTATGAACAGAGTTTTAAACAAATCATCTCTGAGGAATCTGGTAAGAGTTTTGCTTATCTATTACAGCCATTGCGTTGCTCCGTTTTAGGTGTTTAAGGTCCCCCAAGCTATACACATCTAACTTGTTTTTGTTGTTGATGCTAACTGGTTAGCTCGTTCAGTTGGACTCATTGAGCAAATACATTACTCTAGATATGCATCAGGCCACTTCTAATGTATCAGTTATTATCTGCATGTTAGCCGCTACACACAATAGCTGAAATTTAAGGTTTTGTTTCAGTCATTTCTCTTTTTGTGTTTGCGACGCTTGCTTAGCTCGTAGCTCGTAATGTTAGTTACGAAACTGCAACTTTGTCATACTGTCTAGCCATACTACTATGAAATATATTGTAGTTTAACATTTACCACTGTTATACATTATATTTTACTTTCTCTTAAAGTCGTGCCTAGAATTGTTACCTTAACAAGTTTATGTAAACAAAACAGCCTTAATTTGGACACTAACATCATGCTAATGTAAATATTTAAGTTGATTGAAACTATAAGGTTTCTCTAAAATTCTATATTATTATTAAAATGTTGAAACGTGTGCTCACTCTGTTTTTCATTGTTTAGCTGAATAAAATGTACCTTAATTTGAAGCTGTTCTCTCTAAACTACTGTTTTTAATTTTATCAGCATTTAAATGAGAGAAAAAAAAACTGTGGATCTGCTTTTTTTTGTTGTTTTAGTTGTACTCCATCTGAATGTCCTTTCGTATCATGTGTCACATGCATCATGTCTAAATTTGGCTGGTATTCTCCTGTCTTGTTGTGACACTGCTGGATGTGGCTTGTCTAGAGGTTGTTTGTCTGCCATCGTAATCTTCCATGTGGACTCTCCCCACACTAGTTTGTAGTCTTGTTTCCACAAAATGTCATGTGGATTTCAGTGGTGTAATAAATTCGAGTAAATGGAACACAGTTTTACATTATTTACACAAAATCCTAAAATGGTTACCGTGCTCAAACTGCTTTTTATTTGAAACACAAGTTCATAAGTCCAAAGGTTATTGCTGATGCTGCTAAAATAATAAGACAATCTTGAATGTGCCATCCTTTCTGAATCTTAATTTCAGGCCTTTTAAAGGCAGGGGATGGGTGTATTTTCACATATTATTTGATGCCATCTTTGTGTTCTATGTAAGGAAACACATTTTGACATTTCTTCAAAGCCCATTAATTAGAGCAGCAATTAGTCCTGTTGGAAAGAATATGAAGAATTACATACTGCCCCATGCCTAATATGTATTTTCAAATTTTTTTTTTTTCTGGCCAAATATTTTGAGTTAGAAATGTTATGTCCATATGTTGTATTTGAATACCAAACTGATATTGCAGAGTTGACAGGTGCCCTCCCACCCCCGATCTCCCTTGTCGGCTCTGTTCATTCACAGGCTGCGACCACACTTGGTGACTGATCTGTATTTCCCAACAGACTGGCCTCATCCAGAGGTTTCAGAGCACCTTGGTCGTTGCAGAACACAACAATGACAAGCTGACCCCCATTACACTCAATGCCATCACTGCTGCTGGTAAGCTGGGCGGAGATGTGTCTTGTCTGGTTGCAGGAACGAACTGTGCAAAGGTAAGAAGTATTTTTGCTGCTAAACGGTCTATTTCTAAAACTATATGCACAGCAATTTGTTATAAACTAAACTTGTTCTGAAACAGGTTTATTCATTATCCACACGTTTCAAAGCATCAAGTCCGCGTGTGTTAATTTTGTTAGCCATTAAATATTAATAATAAATGTACTATACCATAACTTATGCAAGCCATTGATTGTTAACCGACATCATTTTTCTTTCTTTTGAGGTTGTGGAGGAGATCAGTAAAGTGCAGGGTGTGAAGAAGATTCTGGTGGCTCAGCATGACTCTTACAAAGGTGCCTTGCCAGGTATGTTGTTCACAACACATTTATTGAACAAGTTCTTCCTATTATAATGTTGGTATTTAAAAAAATTTTCAACAGTAGTACACTTTCAAAGCTACGACATCATTCAAATTGCCATGAAATCTATTTTTTCTTTTTAAACAAAGCACAGAGAGCTTGTTGTTGGATACCTTGGCCAGTGATTCATAGTTGAATATTTATGATTCACTGCAGTCGGAGGTTGAATTTTAATATGATCATATGTTTTTTTTATTTGGTTTGCAGAGGAGTTGACTCCCCTTATCTTGGAAACACAAAAGCAGTTCAACTTTACTCATATCTGTGCTGGTGCATCTGCTTTTGGAAAGGTAAAATCCTGCTACACCCAGAATTCTTTGCCTCCGTCTCTGATCAGTCATGTATTACCTATAGCCCTACTCTCATTGCTTCATTCAATAGAATCTGCTTCCCAGAGTTGCTGCCAAGTTGGATGTTGCCCCAGTTTCAGATATTATTGAAATCAAATCTCCAGATACTTTTGTCAGAACTATTTATGCAGGTATGACAACCTTAAGTAGACCGCTACAAATTATTATTCTCAATCAAATTTCTTTTTAAATGATATACTTTTGACCTTTTTTTGTTGATTTAGCTTCGATTTGTGGTTTAGTTCTGAAGTGAAACATATCTTGGTACAGGAAACGCCCTCAGCACGGTGAAATGTAACGAGGCGGTCAAGGTCTTCACTGTCCGGGGGACGGCGTTCGAAGCAGCTTCAGCAGAGGGAGGAAGTGCTGCATCAGAAGAAGGTGTTACAGATTCAGCCTTCTGTGTTTGAGTACAGCCTTAAAAGAAAACAAAGCAAACTGTGTGGAAATCCTGTCTTGCTCGTCCTGATTGTTGCCGTTCTGATTTGCAGTCGCTTCTACTCCTCCTGCTGGAGTTTCTGAGTGGCTCGAGCAAAATTTGACAAAGAGCGACCGTCCTGAGCTGACGAGTGCAAAGGTTGTGGTGTCAGGAGGTATGAACCCACCGCCTGTCTTTGACTCAAGATCTCAAAATGAATTTATCACTGTTAATAATGGGCAGCACAAAAAAAAAAAAAAAAAAGAAAGTCCCCAAGCAGCTAATGTCGAGCTGTTATTTTTCTAGGAAGAGGCTTGAAGAGCGGAGAGAATTTCAAACTGCTTTACGACCTTGCTGACAAATTGAACGCTGCTGGTACGATGAAAAATATGAGGGTTCATTTGTTATAGTTGTGCTGATTAATTAAAATGTAAATCTGTGCTGCTTTTTATTGCAGTTGGTGCGTCCAGAGCTGCAGTGGATGCTGGGTTCGTCCCTAATGACATGCAAGTTGGACAGACTGGCAAGATCGTAGCACCCGTATGTTCAACCTTACATCAGTTGAATATTTGTGGAAAACACTTGGTCAACAAATGAAGGGAGCATTAGAAAATTGGCTAATGTATGGTTAAAGAGATGAAGTTATTTTCATCTTTAAAATTTGAGCAGATTTTAAGCTCAGCTGCGTTAATGTTGTACACTTTATTGTGAGAATCGTCTGCTATCCTCTACACAACAATTCAGTGAGAAGGCGATGGCTGCTGCTTTTGAAAAGCTTAACTTCCTATTATGATTCAGCCAGAATACCCCAGCTGTGATTATCCACACATTAGGCTCCTTTGAAATGTGCCTGCTGGCACATTTAGCGGCCCTAAGTGATTTAGCTGATCCATTAGAGCAGAATGGAGTGGATGTCTGACCAGAGCCTCAGACGTGTCGTTTCCATCATTTTTTATTTTTTTTTTTCAGTTGGCATTAGATCAGTCATGGATACTATACTTCCTCTGAATCCTCAGTTGAAACATTGACCGTATAGTTCAGGTTCAGGTCTCTGGCACTTTTTAGGGAAAATATGTTAAAAGTGTGTAAAATGAATTTGTAAAGTTTTACCTTTTAACTTCACAGTATTCATTTCATTTTGGTGTTCCAAAAAATCCCTTGAAAGTAAATGCAACATATTTTTCTTTGTTGAAAATTAGGATATAATTTGTAATTCAAATTGTTCACTATTTTTCAGTATAGCACACACAGTTTAAGAGAATGACGAAATACCGTGTGAGTGTGAAATATTGGTCACCGAGTCTCCAGTGACCAATATTTACCTTGGTGACCAATATTTGTTGTCAGATGATGCCAATATTTAGCTTAGCAAAGAAAGTCATGCTCATTGCAAAGTACGGTTGAGAATATGTCATTCTAAAGGCTCTGGAAATTACAGTGATTAACATCATAGATTATTTGATACACTGGAATGTCTTCAAGAATATAATCTGGTAAAAATACCAGTCAATTGAAACAAAGGTTGAAGGTTGTTAGTGGGTCTTTCAACAGGATAATTTTACTAAACTTTACTAAACTGACCAAATCAGCACAAAGCTTCGGATTATCTTTCTTGATTGTAGATGGAGGTGTGATGCTTCTCTCTGTATGCATCAGCTTTGTAAAATATAAAAGACCATCAGGTGCTGTTTTTTTTTTTTTTTAAGCAAAGTGTGGTTGTATAGCATTGATGGGCATCATTATTTGTGAAACCGATGAGTTTGTTAAATGCTGCTGCAATGAAAAATGCATTGGTTTTACATCTTTTTTTCACATGTCTTTACCACCGATGCTAACGACTTTATCTCTGGTAGTGAAAAACTTTGTTGCAGGTTTCATTAAAACGTCAGACCTGGGTTTTCTGTGCTGATTTAGCTGTGTTTAGTCACGACTAACGTCTATTCATGTTTCATTTCTTAGGAGTTGTACATTGCAGTTGGAATCTCTGGAGCGATCCAACACCTGGCTGGAATGAAAGACAGCAAGGTAAAGTTGGAGAACAAAGACAAACATTTTATTTTTATAAATCCATTTTTCAGCTTTCCTGTGCCTTCATGCCTTATTTAGTTAAGCCAGTAATAGTGGTGTTTTACACAGATTTCAGGCATTTCTGATATATTGTTTTTTCCCTTTTTAGACTATTGTTGCCATCAACAAAGACCCCGAAGCTCCCATTTTCCAGGTGGCTGACTATGGTCTTGTGGCGGATCTTTTTAAGGTGAGTGTCTATGAGCAAAACAAACTCATATTAAAGTCTGACAAATCCAGTGTTTTACTAGCTTTTAGTCCAGAATAACGGTCAGAATATTTGTTTCCCAACTTATAAATTTTGCAGGATGCCTTATTCCACCTAATGGAAATGTGCAACTGCTAAATTATTAAGCTCTTGAATTAATCTGAGGAGGGTTCTGGCTGGTGCGTGCTGCCATGAGGAGACCACATTAGCATCTCAGGAGATATCAAAACTGATCAATAGCCGGATAAGAGTTGGCCTCAGTTGGCGTTCGGAGCTTCGACTTGCCAGACCTCTTATACGCTCAGTTGCGTTCTTGTGTCAAGTTGGTGCTCAGGGATATCGAGCCAGGCGCGTTGGCATGACTAACACTGGAGTCCAGTGCCGTCTGTGAAAGGCTAGCAGGTTATATTTTCATGTGTGTCCTGTTGGTCATGTTTTATTTAGCCCTGCAGTAGTGGCTGAGCAGCCCAGGTGTCCTGACAAACTCTGTAGGAGTGATTAGGAATAAGCTGGTGGCAGCAGAGTTGTGACCTGCTGGGTGAGATCATCTTACATGTGATCACTCCTCAGATAACTGATTAAAATGGATGGGCTCTCTAATGGACATTGATACCCTGCAGGAACTCCGGCAGTGACTGATGATTCTCCTCAGACGCTGCTCGAGTCAAATGCGGAGGCATGTGAATAAATTAGCATGCATATTCATCTGAAGCAGGCGCTTGAGTCTGTAGCATCATGCAAAAGGATTCATACCTCTTAAGCTTCTCCGCATTTTGTGACGTTACAACCACAAACTGCAGGACTATGTTGAGATTTTATTGGACAGATCAAGACAAAGTAGTGCATTATTATGGGGGGGGGGTGAAAAGTTGATGAAAAGTAGTTTTATTTATTAGCTTTTTTTTCTCCAACCTCTTTTCCTCTGATACCCCATAAATTAAATGTGCTGCAATAAACTCCCCTCAGAAGTCGCATACATACTAGATAGAGTTCATGATTTATAATTTTAATCTCTTCTTTGAAGGCGTAAGAGGTTTATTAGAGAACATTGATGATCATTATTGAAATATCGTCGCTGATAACGACACAACAGTAATTTCATCTGTTTTTCTCCAAAGGCTGTTCCTGAGATGACGGAAGCTCTGAGCAAGTGAGGGGAATCGAACCAGTGCTTCGTCGTAGAGATGGAATAAATGAGAAACAGTCACTGCCTTAACACGTTGTTGAAGCTGTACGTTGGTGTTCTACAAAATCTCATCATTCTTTAAATTCCAGTTTTGAAGTAGACTGCTGATATCAGTTGATAAATGGATAACCTCTGCTTGCATCTTTTTGCTTTCTGTAGTACATGTAAATTGTATTTAAAGTCTTGGAACAGTACTTTGGGATGTCTGAATTCTACATGTAAAATGTCTCAAAGGAAATGTACAGTAAGCAAAGAGGTGCTTTTGTAAAGCAGTGTATTAAACACAGCTCAAAACGTCTATGAATTTGCCATGTTTTGCTTTTTATTAAGTTGCAGCATTGCTTTACCTTGATCAGAGAAACGTTTAAAAAGTTTCCAATGTGGTCACAAATCTTAAAGGTTCATGCTATCATTTATCATTTATTTAATCTCTCACATTTCTTGCTCTTTTGTGAGACAGTCATACTCATTTGTGAATATTTACACAGAATTATGTAAAACAAAGAAAAAAGACACATTTATTTAAGCTTACATGAAACCTGGAAGGTTTTAAATACCTTAATGTGTATTGGCAAAATCTTGAATAATCTTATTAAACTGGGGTTGGACAGTTTCCAGTCATGGCACCTGGAGTGATTACAAATCATCTGATAGTTTAAAAGTCCAAAGATAAAATTCCTTTAACTCCGACTGTAGATAAAAATGTAGAAAGTCAAAGAATAGAAGTTGAGATGATAATATTTTGCCCTGCAGGAGTCCATCGAGAAGGACTGTTAATGAATTTGGAGATGCTGACTTAGACACTGCTGCCTGTTTCCAGGTGTTGTAATGAGACAAGATTATTTGGAGAGCTTTAAAGTGTAAGAACAATAACGTTAAGCCCTTACCACCATCGTCTTTCCCTCTTCATTTTCTAAAAAAAAAAAAAGAACATATGAAAAGCAAACTTGTCTGCACAGGCCGTTTTTTTTTGTTTGTTTGTTTTGTAATGCCAGACGCTGCCGTTCACACTGCTGGTTTGTGTTAGGAAAAGTAAGAAATTGTCAATTCCTGAAAAGTGTAGCCTGATGAATAATCTGTCTATATTTTGTCAGTGCCCCCTGTGGTGAGTTCATCCTCTTACGTCCCAGCAATATAAAGAGGATTAAAGGCGGAGTTCATGTGCCAGTGACTTGTCAGGGTAGTTGAGGTTTTATTTTTTTTTGCATTTGATCTGATGAGTAAGCCTCGATAGTTGGTCTGTGAAGTCCTACGCTTCTGACAGGCGGTTGACTGAAGTCTCTACTGATCCCATCATCCTGTATTTCTCCTCAAGCAGAGGCTCGTTACCCTGCAGGTGGATAACAGGCTTGCTGTGAAGCCCGATCCGGCTCTCTTGGTTCCTCTTGTTATAAATGTTCAGTCTGCGCTCCAGCTCTGGGCTGGTTTTGTTGGAACCGGTCGGACTGGGCGGTTTTAGATTAACAGGGTCCAAGCCCTTCTGAGTGAGACAGGAGTCCTCAGAAAGCGAGTACAGCAGCTCCTGCACCACGGCGCTGGGACTCCCTCGCGGCTGGGGGCCCATGGCCAGCGGGCTGCTGTACGGTGGCGGGTAGCAGCGCTGGTCACTGTAGTCCGTGGAGGTGGAGGCCTCGCGCACCGTGGAGCTGCAGTCCATGCTGGAGCCCAGCGTGTGGCTGCTGATGCTGTGCTGACGGGCGCTGAAGCTGCT
Source organism: Girardinus metallicus (assembly GCA_903067095.1). Taxonomy (NCBI): domain Eukaryota; kingdom Metazoa; phylum Chordata; class Actinopteri; order Cyprinodontiformes; family Poeciliidae; genus Girardinus; species Girardinus metallicus. The sequence goes on from CAEGAE010056630.1 coordinate 49,459, forward strand.
GCGGGACACGGCGGTGGTGGACGCCTCGCTCACAGAGCTGCTGGTGCGCTGCAGTCGGCTGGACGGCGCCGCGTCGGCGCTCACTAAAGTAGAGGGAAGCTGACTGGGGTTGTTGGGCAGATGGACATCTATCGCTGCCGTGGTGATGACACGGGCTGGGTCTGGGATCCCCATATCTGCAAAATATTTTTTTAATAAAACAACCTTGGAATGAAGTAATATTGCAGATAGTTCCTACAAAAAACATTTGTGTACCTTTGAACTTTGTCGTCTTTTGTCACATTACACCAACAAACGTCAAGGTACTGGGAGTTTATACGACTCAACTAAACAAGGGCATAATTGTGAAGCGAAATAACAGGAAAAAATATCAAAAATCTTCACAAACAAAAAGACTTGATTTGGTGTACTTTTATATTCAACCCCCTTTACTTTGATGCCGTTAAATAAAATGCAGTGGAACCTGTTGCTTTTAAAAGTAACCTAATTAGTATAATAGGGTCCACCTGTGTATAATTTAATCAAAACATGAGTAGAGCTGTTCTATGATGACCTCAGGGGTTTGTTAGAGCACATTAGTGACTAAATAGTCTCTCGACTAACAAGGAAAGTGGAAGAAGATGCTTTAGTCAAATTTGACTAAGAATTGAGCTTTTTGGTCCAACATGCAAAGTGTGATGTTAACAGTGAACATCACACTTAACACTAAATTCCCACCTTAAAACATAGTAGTGGCAGCCTCATGCTGTGAGGATACCTTTTTTAACCAGGGACTCTAAAAATGATCAGATTGATTGGATAGTGGGCAGAGCTAAATCCTGGACAGAGACCTATAAGAAGCTGCAAAAGTTCTTCCAGTGGAATAACGACCCTAAACTATAGAGGAAGTTTAGAGTCGTCATCTATTCACAGTAGATTCATGTCTGTGAATAGAAGCTTTCTGTCTGATTTTCCTAAGATGGTTGGACAAAAGTTTGAGCTGTTTTCCTTTTAAACAATTATCGACTGCTTGTTGTTGCGCTATCCATTGAAACCCCAGTTTTGTGTACCGGCAGTTGCAATGTGACAAAATGTGAAAAACTTCAGAGAGAACAAATAGCCTACAAAACCACAGTTTTGGTTTGCTGATACTCACCGCTGCTTGGCTCGCTGTAGTACTGGCTGATGTAGTTATTCATATCATCCTGACCATTATGATCTGAAAATAAAAAAAAAAAAGGATAAAACTCATCCCAGTGTAAATATAGTGTACACTGCAGTAGTTATCAATTAACAGTAAAACACAAAATCAGTGTAAGTTACTTAAGAAAGAAGAAAGTTATTCCCAAAATCCTCATTTATGATAACACAACCTCTGAGGATTATTAAATTGGAGCTATGGTAACAAATAAGTAGTAAATAATAAATAAAATGCATGACTAAACACGTGGAATAGTACACAATTGTTAGATGTTTAATATTAACGTTATCTATATCTTTCTGTGTAATAACTAGTTAACTATATGTTTTATGCAACTTTTTACATGTGAGCCCAAGGAATATTTAATATAACGAAGGTTTTTTTGTTTTAATATGTTAAGCAAATAAAATTAAACCAAATTCAAAACAACTAAACTATCAAAAGCAAACTCTGTATTACATTGTAATGATTGGCTCACTATGGCTCACTATGCCAGAGCCACGGTGAGCCATGGTTGTGTAGTATAATAAAGTAATAAACATACTGAAGTTTTTAAACATAATTTAATGATTCATTTCTGTTGCAGATAAATTTAAATGTAAAACATATGAAATCAAATTAAATTCTTTAACAAAAACAATAAGTAAATGACATAAATTCCTAAACATTTCTAATCCAGTTAGATAAAAATGATCATTTCAGATAAATTTGTGACACATTCGTATTTTACAAATATTAAATGTTTGGAAATGTCTCTCTGCATAACTGTTGATATGAAGTTATGCATTGATTTATGCTTGGAGTTTTATTTTTATGAGTTTGTCCTCATTGTTCAGTCCAAACAGCGACAGACACCATTCCCCAAATGATCAATACCACTTGAGTGTGAGACTTTTTGAAATGCAGTCCGACTTCAAACATGGCGTCTGTTTCACGCTGTGATTTATAACGCCGATAAAGAAAATGCTTCGGTGTTGTGAGCCCCTGACATCACCTGTACAGACAGTGCTCTGTGTCCTCTGAGTTATGAGCCGTCTCTGTGTGAGAGGTTTATAGTCCAGGCTCTGGCTCACTATGTGATGTATAGCGCAGGCGTGGCACCAGAATTTTGATGAGGAAAGTGAGAAGATTTATTCCGAGGACACAAACACCCTTACACCGTTTGATGAATGTTTATTCTGTGGAGGATAAAGGAAGTCGTGCTACATTTTCTTCAAATTCTTGCCTTCATTTGGTAATTTTGTTGTCTCCAGCCGGCCAAATCGTCAAATATTCTTTATAAAGTCAACTAGACAAATTGTTCTGTTAAACTATATGTTGGACAATATACAGAGGCAGTACTAATATCAGTTCTGTGCTTTTGTGTCGCCAGACACAAAAGATCATGGCATCTTAAGTTTTTAACGTTGCTCAAATCTGACGTGAAGTGTACAAACAACAAACAATAGATTCCACAATGCTGTTTTATATCAAATAAAAATTACGCACAAACAGAAAAATAAGAACACCCTCTAAGCTTCCGTAGGATTAAGGAGGAGCAGTAGCAGCCTAATGCTGGTGTTTAAGCTACTAATTAACAGATGATTAGCAGTGTGACTTCACCGATGAGAGGAGGAGTTTGGGCAGTTTGCTGATACCAAGAAGAAAACACATCAGCAACGACTTTATGACAAGTGTTGCTGATAGTCAATTCAACAAACTGAACATTAGAAACATTTAACAGAGTGGTGAATCTTTTCAGGAGTTGACATCCCTGAAAATTCTGAACATGCACTAAGGCAGTGAAAAAAACAAAGATTATTTTCAGATTCCAAAGTTTCAGAGTTAGCATGTTAAATATTACAGTTCATTACAGTACAATTAGATAAAGAAACCAGAAGTGTCTTCTATGAAGGGGACTGCTAAAGGTGTTTCAACAAGACTTTGAATCATTGTGTCTACTCAGTTTTTTTTCAAAACTACTTTTCAGTTTTGCCCTTACGTAATGACAGTTTTGAATGTGCCGTGCTTTTATTTGGACAACTGAGATTAGTTTGAAATAATTCCGGAAATACATAAGGCCAGATCATGATCATTGTGTCCTGATATATAAAACACGGTGTAATCTTTTTTATTGGGACTGTATTGTCAGAATCAGGAAGAAGGCCTGGAGGGAAAACGTCTTCTAAAAGACCTCTAGGAAGCCCAAGAGAGCTATTGTTCATGTCCACTTTAAAAGATTTAAAAGGTCCATTGGTTGGGAAGGAACATTTGCAGAAATAAATGGTGACTTGGAGGTTTTCGAGGGTGAACTAACTTAGTTCTTTTTTGCTTTATGGCTTTCAATTGTTAACACACTTTATATGCCTGTCTATCTTTATAAGGACACATTGCTTTTTTTTTGTCACAGACTGTTTCACAAAATCTTCCCCGCATTTTTTTCAACCATTTTTTCTCAGCGGATAGTTTTAAAGGCTCTGATTTATTTAAGAATAAAAAAATCGCAAACGAATCAGAAAGAAGTGAATCTTTCTAATGTTTCAAATAAGTTATTTGCAACCCTTATTATGGTATTACAATATTTTTTGCGGCTTGTTTACTGTCCACCCCAAACTTTACAATTAAACCTTCAGCTCCTTTCAAGAAATTCAATTTCTCCACCATCTGTTAGTGAATGACCATCTTTCCTTTTAGTTCTCAGTAATAAACCACAGCTGGATGTTTTGGGCAGGTTACCTGCAGCCCCCCGAGGCTCCCTAACTTTGGCTGGTCTGTGATGGTCAGAGGCCCCCGCTGCTAACCCGTCCACCTCCTGGAAGCTGCTGCTCTGTTTCCCCCACATATGGTGGATCTGCATGGCGGCTTCACGCTCTGCTACCAGGTCCAGATCCTGCTGGGCCAGGTGGGCCCTCAGTTGTCTGATTTCAAACTGTAAGGAAAGAAATCGAAGGAAAAAGAGAACATATGAGGAATTTCAGCTTTTACTTTTTACTGTAAACAGTGACAAGGGATGTTTTTCAGCCCAAAGAATTTATTTACAGTGCTATGATAGAGGGTTTGCCTCCTTATACAGTCCTTCAATTTTTTTCTCTTCGTTCGTTGGTTTCTGCAGATGTTTTTCATTACACTACTTTTTATATTTGGCTTTGTTAGCTTTGTCTTGGATCAAAACATGTTTGATTTGTCTGAAATATTTTAGAGTGACAAAAAAAAAAAAGAAATCTGCAAGGAAGTAAATAGTTTTTAAACAGAAGGTCATTTTATTTGCAGACTTTTCAAATGTGAAAAAAATAAAAATTAATAATTAATTATCAAATATAGAGCACCTTCAAACAGATGTCACGACCATAGTGTATTTTTATTTTTGTTTTTAATACATACATTCTGCCCGGCGGTGTAATAGTTTCTCTCGTGTGGCATTTTGCTGCCCTCTGTTGGTTCCACGCTGCTACAAAACAACATAAGAGAGATGAACTAAGTGAGAACTTACAGCTTGTTCTTGGCAGATCTGGGTTAGACGATCAAGCTGCTCCTCCCGCACTGCTTTGGCCTTCTCGTACTGCTGGATCTCCAGCTCCATTTCCACCTTCACTTGCAGAACATATGCTGGGAAACAAAACAGACTGATCTAAGTTTTTAATTTAATCTGTGTAATGTTTAGTTAGAGGGAAACTTTCCATAGAAAAGCACCAGATGGTATTAAAGCAACTCTGGAGTTGTAATACATAAAGACTTAATAATTCACATGTCTACATCACCTCTGCATCTGACAGTTTATAGCACCAGTAATGCTTTCAGTCTCGTGCTGGATTGCAATTACATTTATGGACATACTGGAAATGTTGGAGGAGGCAAAACTTTGCTTATACACAAAGCCAATATAAAGCACGGGAAAACTACCTCTAAGATATTGTCATAAGTTTCTAAACGCTTTCAAAAGTGGAGATGATATAATTTTTGAAAGAATTTAAAGTGAAGATGTTAATCTGGGGTTTGAAAGCTCTGTAAGGTTTATTAAGAAAGAAACAGAGTATAAGATGCTTATAATGAGCCAACAGACAAGACAGTCATCTTCAGTTTTTTACACTGCTAAATGCACCCTAAGTAGTGGGACAGGTAGTTTTACATTTAAGAAAATGTTTCAACCAAAATGTTGCAGATGTACATCTGACTGATTGATGCTGTGGCTGAGATTAATAAGAAAACTTTATGCAACCAGTCATGTCTGTTTTTCTGCTGCATACACATTTAACTTTATAGGTAACCTTAATACTACATGTGAAAAACAAATATTACACACAAACAATAATAAAGTCGATATTAGAACATTTTTATTTCTCATTGGTGTTGCACCCAAGCTTGAAATGAGCCTGATGTTCACGTATTTCTAGATTAGTCTTATATTTGACAAATTTAACTTTCACAACTTGTAGAAATAAATAAATGAAATGAGGGCTTCGTTTTGTTTATTTTTCTCATGCACTTTTTGTGGCATGCAATAAATGCTTTTGATATTGGGAGTAAAAGTAGTGCTTTAGAATATTTTAATAGATTAATTTAAAATAACAGCAATAAATAAGTTTTAAGTAGCAGCCGTAGTCCCAGGGCCACCAGGTGGCCCCCTTACGCTGCTGAACTCCTCACACCAAACACTTAATCTGATGTTGATTGTAAGAATGAACATGATTTAAAATTTGCTCATACAGCCTCTGAATGGTGAATTTATTATAGTCCAAAATTTATTTACATTTTCAATAATAAATGTTTTTTTATGTATCATTGTCATCATTCATTGGAAACTGTTCATAGTCATTATTGAGTGCAAAATAAATTATGCTAAGGACGCAATACAATATTTAATTTTAACTCATCTTGCATTTCACTGAGCAACCACACGAGGGAGCAACATGTTTAGTTCTATATGATCAATGGTCTGTGTCAATGAGCTCTTTGGAGCTTCACAAGTGACTTTTGATAAATGACATCTTGCCCATTATAAGGAAAAACTAAAACAAACAAATAAATCTCAACACAGCAAGTGCGGTGCATTATCTGTCTGTGTGAAGAGAGGATGGAGGAGACGTCGGCCCCTCCTGGCTCACCGTCAATGATTCTCTTAACCCTCCAGATGCGTAGCGAGATAATGAGGCCGATGGCGTCCCAGGGGCTGCTGGGGCCGTTGGCCACTGTGGAGGCCACCATGGGGGCCAAAGAGAGAACGATGACAGCTCCATCAAACACCTGCAACAAAAAAGCAACCCTTGAGTTATAACACCTGCAGAAAAAGAAGCCATCGATTTACTTCTCATGGGACACATGAGAGCTCACCTCTACTTTGTTCTCAATGTAATCCCATATCCCCAGCACCACAATCCTGAACACCGTCTGAGAGCAGCAACGAGACAGAAAAAAAATGGAAACATGTGAGTAACTGTAGAAATTAAACCCCACACTAAGCACAATTTAATTAATGCATTTTCTTAATTTCTCCAATTTACTGGACATAGTTTCACGTAATACAAACAAAGCTATAGTATTTCATGGCTACTGCAGCTTTGCTCCTTTTCTGCATCCTGAAAAGTCCTTTTAAAAGTTTACATTAGAGCAGCATGAGCTTCCCTTTGTGCCAAAATTATAAGAACGTCCTGACTGTTTACATTCATTGGGAACCTGACAAAACATGTCAGTGTTTTTATAACTTTAACATGAACTGCAGCTATAAAAGATCTGTTTAAATAATCTCAATCTCTGTCTGTCATTGTCCGCATACCTCAGTGTGTCTGTTCTTCTTGAACTCATATTCCTGTCATCATGCTGCCTTGTCTGCTCACTAACCATGGCATTTTGGCTGCAAATACATACATACATTACCTTGCACACCCCTTGGACTTTTTCGCAGTTTGTCATGTTCCAAATACGAACTTTAATGAGATGTGTTGGAATTTTATCAGACAGATCAACACAAGGTGATGGATATGTGTGAAGTGGAAGGAAAAGAATACTGTAGTTATAAGTTTATGCTTTTGCAAATTAAGATCTTTTCAGATATTTTCAGCAAAGTTGTGTATGTTTTTTTTTTTTAATTTTGACATACTGGAACCAGTGTGGAGTAAATGGATATATTATTGCATATTTTCACTAAAATATGCAAGCTGGAACCTATTAATCCAGATTTCTGATCCTGTTTAACTAAAAAGTATAAGATAAGGTTGCCCTGCGACAGACTGGTGACCTGTCCAGGGTGTACCCCGCCTCTCACCCGGAACGTAGCTGGAGATAGGCACCAGCAACCCTCCCAACCCCATTGAGGGACAAGGGTGAACAGAAAATGGATGGATGGATGTAATGGAAAGGCAGGTAGAGACTCGGGTTCTGATCTCATTACAGGAGAAGAGCAGCAGCGTTCAGCACTGCCAGGCTCTGATGAGCAGAAAGCAGAAGGAGCACCAGAAGGCTCTGGATCAGTGTAAACAGTCTCACTCTAAGCAGCTGGCTGAGCAGCAGCACAGGATAGAAATGGTAACATAAACTCATCAGCTCCTTTGGCAGCAGCATCAGCTAAGCTAACAGTGACTCTGTGACTTCCTGCAGCTGCAGCTGTCTGTGGAGGAGAGCCTGGCCCAGATGTTGGAACTGGAGCAACAGCTGGGTTCTGTTCAGACGGAGCGGGACAAGGCTCAGAAAGCTGCGCTGCTGCTGCAGACCTCTGTGGATCAGCTCACACAGGCAAGGCAGCATGTAGGTTCCATTCCCGTACGGGACAGGACAGAGGAGTTTATACGTTGATGAAATGTTCTGTTTCCTCATTCCAGGAGAAGCAGGTTGAAGTTCGACGCAACCAGGAGATGCTGCAGAGTTTCAAAGATCAGGCTTCTCACTCTACCGCCATGGTTTGTACAGGAGCCATGAACACAGCATAGAAAAGTCACAAGAAGTATGTTAAGGATTTTTTTAATGTCTGGGTAAACATGGAAGAGAATTTAAATTTCTAAATCGTATTCCTTATTAGGAGTCTAAAATTTTCCATTTGCTCATCTCTTCGTCCTTTCATCCATCTATCTGACAATTTTATTTTCCAGGTGGATCTACAGATTTCTAGTTCATGTGTATCCACCATCGATAACCTGCTGTTTACTGACATTTCTCCAATGCTTAGATATCTGAGCTGCAGTCCTGCCTGTCGGCGTGCAAGGAGGAGCTGAACTCATACCTGCAGCAAATGGAGGAGCTGAAGAGGAACCATGAGACGGAGCTGCAGAGGAAGAATGAAAAGGTCCACACTGAAAACGTCTGTCAGTTGGTTTGTCAGGGCACAAGGGAGTTAAACACACACACCTGTCCTCTCTCCTTGTTGCTTTTTCAGATGACTTGTCTGCAGGAGAAGCTGCACAGCACCAGCCTGGTCTGTCAGAGCTCCAGTGAGCAGAACCTGCAGCTGCAGGAGTCTCTGCAGCAGCAGCAGACCATGCTGACCGAGAGCACGGCTCGGGTCTCTGAGCTGGAGGAGAGCCAGAGCCATCTGCAAAGACAGGTGAGGCTAACACACACGCACACACACGGAGCTGTGTTGGAAGCTCAGGAGTGGCTAGAAGAATTTGAGGACTTTTGGATTTTCAACCGTAAATGCTTCACCTTGAAGGTGAAGATCCTCCTCCTGCCTGCAGTTTCCAAGCTTCCGCCTCACAGAGCAGCCCTGCCCCTTGTCTCCTCCACTCTGCTCCTTCTAACTAGCCAGCAGCAATTAGCAAACACCTGGTGGAACTGTTCATCAGCTGAGCTGTTCAGTACAACGCTGGTAAAAAGGTTGTTAAAGAGTTAATGGAGGAGCTATGTTATGATGACTTCCTGAAGGCAGAGTTTCAGAAAGAGCAGGAGTTTACAAAGAGACAGGCCTAATTTTAAAGTGTTAAATTATAAAGTCAAATTTAAATCATATTTGATATATATATGTATATATACAACAGTTTTATAACAACTGAAGGTAACATGCTTAATTGATTGTGCTCTAAAAAGGCTCAATGTTGCTAGAAAATATGCAACATTGGCCCTTTAATCTGTCAAAACTCACCACTTTTTCACTTTTGAATCTCGTTATGTAGATAATGGAAAAACACTTTCTTGGCTGTGTTTTTCCAGTCAACAGCTGACTTTGAGCTGTCTGTTCCAGGTGTCTGGTTTGGAGCTGCAGCTGGAGCGAGCGTGGTCTTCTCTACAGGATGAAGTCAGGAGCAGAGGCCTGGAGGCCCAGGCTGCGGAGAGGAACCTGCAGGAGGCCACCAAACAGAACACACAACTCTCCAAATCCATCAGGTCCCAGACAGAGGAGCTAGGATCACACAAAGCTTCTTATGCAGCCTGTTTTCTGTATTATCCCTCCGATAAAACACTCATTCTAACTCTAAAATACATTAAAATGAGATCATGATGTGTAACTTTTGTAATATAGCAAAAAACGCATCATGATCTGTTTGTGGACGGTTTTGCTTCTCTTTTAGTTTCCAGCTGAGGTAAAGGACAAAATACACAAGCCTTTCTTTGTTGGTTTTAGAGCTATACTTTCAGTTAAAGCTTGAAACTTTACCTCACGTCCTGCTTTATATTTCTGGACAGTCATCTCACATTGAAGATGCAAAAGCTGGGGGTGGAGCTGGAGCACCTGAGGAGCCAAGTGGCTGCAAAGGCAGAGCAGATCGTTGGCTTGGAGCAGAACCTGCAGCGCACCAAGAGCCAAGTCATCAGCAAGACCTCCACAGGTGAGACATTCAGGATCAGTTCGGAAAAAAATAAGCTCCGGTGTTTTCAGCATGTTCTCTGTCAGTCTCATCTTTGATCTTTATCGACTCTCGTCTTCCTCCAGTTGAGGAACTTGAAGAGAAGCTCCATCGCTGTGGGGAGGAGCGGCTCTGCAGCATGCAGAGAGTAAAGGTCCTGGAGGGTGAACTGCGCTCCGTGCAGGCGGAGCTGGGCGACACCGTGGAGCGGCTGCAGGAGCTGCAGGACGCCCTGCAGAGGACCCAGACCGTCTCTGACCAACGGCAAGCCCAGGTGGACAAACTGGGTTTGAGGCTGAGGTGAGGAGAAGTCCACGTGTGGAAAAATTCCTCTGGGCACAACACGTACAGAAGATCGCATCAGCAAGTCTGCTGCTCTGAACATCTATGGGAAACAATGCAAATATTGATGCTTTGCTTTAAATCAAACCCGATTTCCTTCGTTTTTGGTGATCGGCCGATATTTGCATGTGAAAGCGATTTTATTTACCTCAACAGAGGTCTGAAAATCAGCCACTGTCCCTTTTGCTCTGCAGAGACAGAGGGCTGACTGTTATCCCTGCCTACAATGTCACGTCACAAGAGTCACTCCACTGTTGCCAACTTATTGACTGTGTTGCTATGTTTAGCAACTTTTCATCGGTGTCGGCCAAAATTGGAATCGGCAGGTCAGGCTTTTAAAAGATGGGTGATTGGCCAGAAAACTGCAATCATTGCGTTCTTATTTTTCTTGTTTCTCAGGTTTAATTCTTTTGTGTGTCTGTTGTTGTAAACATATTTTATGACTGTGACAAATTTAGATATTTCTAAATTTCTCAGGTTTAATTCTTTTGTGTGTCTGTTGTTGTAAACATATTTTATGACTGTGACAAATTTAGATATTTCTAAAGTACAATATCTTTAAAGTATTTTATCCGTTAAGATGAAGTTAAACATTGGGATGTTTTTGTTGCATGAAATGCAGAATCATACAAAGCCCAGTTGTACGACACAACAGTCTCATACAGTTGTATGAAACTGTTGTACTGTACATCAAGCACTCTGTTGGATAGTCAGTAGCGAAGAAACTAGGAAAATCAAAAGCCAAGCTGGCGTTATAATTTCCTGAATTTCTTAGCTCCTCCATTAAACCTGCGTGTGTCTAGTGGAACAGAAGTATCAACCCAAACGCTGCAAATGAATGAATATCTTAATATTGTCTTGCAAAAATATTTAACCTTCCACAATTTAGAAGTTGTTCTTCTGAGTCCTGAGGATGAGACAGTTGGATTATCACAGAGCTGGACTATAAATCAGTAACAATGTATATGTGATAGGTTTGCGATCAATGTCTATTGATAAAACATCAGTGAAATTCAACAATTTCACTGAACTTGGATCCAGAACCGCACAGCATTCTGGGGAAAACTCATTCACTCTTTGGTTGCCTAGCAACAACCTATAGAGCAACCTGTAGAACAACTTGTGGAGCGGCAGATTAAGGTTTCGCTACCATGCCTCATAGCTGCTTAAAAACAAAAACATTCATAACTAATTGTCGTTACCGACTGATATACAACACTTTTATCTCAAGATATGTTTTTCAGCCATATCGTCCAGCTGTAGTTTATCTGTGTGTGTCCATGAATTTATAGTGAGACCCAGAGGGAGTTGGAGGAGAGAACTCATGAGGTCTTGGACATGGACAATGCCCTGAAAGAAAGACAGGAGGAGCTCCAGCAGAGAGCCAAGCTGGTGCAACACGTCTTCAATCAGCCTTTTCTATTCGCCGCCATTAAACGTTTGTCTCATCTACCACCTGTCCTCACTGCCATGTCCCCCCCAGCTCAGCCAGTTGGACGAAGCCATCAGGGAGCACAAGCTGGAGATGGACAGAAAGGTGGAGGTCCTGCAGCAGGAGCTAACACAAAGAAATGCCAAGGTCAGAGAACCTGTCACTGTCCTCTTTGCTTTTCATGCGTTTTAGCCTCAAGTTTCCATCCTGAGGCTTTAGGGAAGAAAAAAAACAACATAAAGGTAATTTGAAAAGTAAATTTTTTTTCTGGTTTTATAATAATTGTTATTCCTTTTTATACAAAAAAAAAATTAATTAATTTAAATTGCATTCATAATGATAATTTCATTACAGTATAGTTAAACTAGCGTCTCTCAGTCTCGTCTAAACCCGACTCATTTTCCCTAGTAGCGGATGATTGATCCGAAACACGGAAATGATGCAAACTCCAAAACCACACGAGCACAAAAACTAATGCAAAATGCTGCAATCACAGGAAGTAAAAGGAAAAAGGGAAACTGGCACAAATACAGCAACGGCAGCAAGTATGAAACTCTGCAAACTTGTTCCACAGAACGGCATTGCTCTAGACCACTAGTGGGAGTCGACCACCGAATCATACAGGACCAGACCCTCAGTAAAGACAGATGTCAAGATTTAACAAGATGTCCAGGAGAATTTGGAGGAAGAAAGAAAATGTGCGTCATGTCATTTTCAACAGTAGCATATTTATATAGGTTATATCACCTACTCCAGATTTTCCCTAATGGTCTGGAGCACTTCCATTTTGTGGAGCGAGTTTGCAGCATTTCATACTTGCTGTTCTTGTTGCTATTTGCAGCATTTTCACTTCTTTTCTAACGCATGTAATTGCAGCATTCTTTGTTTGCATTGTTTTTATGTGGATTTTGTTTTTTTCTTTTGGCTATGTATTGTTTTTTTTTTCTTTTTTTGTCAGGGGAGGGGTTTGCTTTTCACCTGTCTGTCACTTTAGAAACACCAAACACTCAGCTGTAACTGAGACATTCACTCAGGGTGTTTGAACACAAAAACACTTTTAAGATCTTTATTAGTTAAAAAGACACACGGAGCTCATTTTCATTCCACTTCTGATAAGTCTGGGATTGTAATTTGACAAAATGTCAGTGGATGTAAACACTTTGCATAGCACAGTATACAGTTCAAACATCCCAGTCCTTTTTCCATCCAGTTACCCGATTTAGGAGCATCAGAAGAACTTCCCAAACATGCAGCTTTTTTTTTGATAGAAGTGAGGAGAGGAGTTCCTGGGAAACCACGATGGACATCACTAATTTAGATAGTTACCGAGAACTGCTGGATCTTCCTGTCTGCTCCTGTTTTTGTGCTGTTAGGAGTCGGAGGAGCTCAGCCAGCAGCTGTCTGAGTGTGAGCAACGGCTTCAGGAGACGCTGGACGAACTGGAAGCGAGTCGGCGCGACCGTGACGCTCTGAGCAGAGAGCTGGACGCCACCAAGCTGCAGATCAGGGAGACGGTGAAGCCACGTGTTGCTCTGACTTCTGGGACTGTTAACTGTTGGTTTCCCTGGGATTAACTGGAATAGTCTGAGAATGAGTCATGTTTCCGTTCTCTTCAGCTCATGATTTTAACCATGTGGTGTGTGTGTGTGTGTTTTTGCAGGAGGCCCAGCTGCGCAGCGTAGTGGAGGAGCTGCTCCGGAAGGAGTCCGGGTGGCTGCAGGAGGAGGAGCGGCTGCAGAGCACGCTCTCTGCTCTGGAGCAGGAGCTGGAGCTGCAGAAGGAGCAGCACAGTAAAGAGGTACACCTCCTCCACCTCCTCCCTCCACCTTCCTCCTGACACCAGAGAAGAGAATATACTTTACTGTCCCCTAACGGACATTTGTGGAGGGTGTCCACTGCATAGTAGCAGTTGCCCAAACAAACAGTAAATACATATACAAACAGCTTGACTGTTTGTATGTGTTGGTGGTAACAGTTAAATTTAACTGTTGTTAAATTTAAACAACAGTTTAAATTGAACAAAACACCAAAGCTATTGCACACCTTCCACCTCAACACACTCTCCGTTCAAAAAGAGTGTGTTTTCTGTTTTGTTCTTTAGAATTAAAATATCTATGTTGAAATAACAATTGTCTGTTAAATTACTTTAGAAGATCCTGCTAATATAAACGTTGAACATTTCTATTTATTTCTGAAGATATTCAGTCAGTTACACAAAACATGGAGGGAGCAGGACTGTACATGGTCGACATGGCGACACCAGCTTAAAGGGGCAGTATTTTATAAAATCTACTTTTTTTTCATGTAATAATGCTATTCCCTCATCAGAAACATACCTGTAGTGTTGCTTTGATTCGTTCATGGGTGCTTGAGAAATCCTTTAATCTCCCGTGGCAACCATTCGACTGTGCAAAACGCCTGGGTGGAGCTAGCGTCGCAGCCCTCCCTCGAAACTCTGCCGCTAAACTCCTTCAGACCAGCCAGGAGGAATTAGCAGACATCTGCTGTTGAGCTCATTATAGGAGCTACTTATCAGAGCAATGCTGGTAAAAATATTGTTAAAGGGTTAATAGAGGAACCAGAAAGAGCAGGAGTTTTTAAAGAGACAGAGGCCCAATTTCAAGGCATTTAATCACTACGTCAAATTTCTTTTAAGTCGTATTTGATGTATGTAGCATTTTTATAACAACTGAAGTTAACATAGTTACTTCATTGTGCTATAAAATGGCAGTATGTGCCTGGAGAATATATAATACTGCCCTTTTAAGAGGTTATCCAGGTGAATAACCAGACACCTGTAAGGAGTGAGCCGTTTTATCTCCTCCCTGTAGATGTGGGGAAGTATGGTCCCCCACCGCCTGGGGGCCAAACACCATCAGCTGTGTGTTTTTTTTTTTTTTTTTTTTTTTTTTTTTGTGTGTGTGTTTTTTTTGTGTTAACGAGATAACACGGGTCACATTCTCCTCTGACTGGAGTCAGGATTTCATGCTTGAGATTTGGAAATTGTGTCGTCACCCGGGAGACACGACGACGGTTTTTCATGAGAATTTCAAGTCTCCGTGTCATCAGTCCGTGTGCTTCCTGTTGGTCCGTGTTAGAACAGCTGCTGTGGGTGTGCAGTGACTCACCGTTGTTCCTCACGCTCTTCTGTTCTCTCATTTCTATTCCTCTTCTTGATGTTTTTACCAGGGGGAAACCTTTTCACATTATGTGTTTCTACATTATGTGTTTGACTAATGCATGGTATTGCCTAACAAAAACTGATTCACAGTTTTAAGTTGTTTTTTATTATTATTATTATTATTATTTATTATTATTATTATTATCATTGTTTGTTTTTTGGTGTTCATTTACATTCACCTTGTTACATGATTACATAACATTTCAATTTTATAGATAAGTAATTATATAAAGAGAAACGAGTGTAAATATTAAATATTATTAAAGTAGATATTAACATAATTTACATGATTTAATAAAAAATAAAGTAATACTTTGTTGCACCATCTTCCAATGTTATGGAGGTGTGCCTCCTCCAGCTTTGCTTAGTCTTAGTCAGATCGGCTGGAGAGCATAATGACTTTGATTCTCATTCAAATTCTGGTCTGGGCTTTGACTAGGCCTTTTTATCACATGAATATGCATTAATCTAAATAATCCCATTGTGATACATGATTGTCTTGTATTCACATCCATTTTCTCTTTAGAACTAAAGTCTTATATAATACTGTAAGGGATGCTGGACGCTTTGTGAACGCTTTTGTGAAACCCTGTGTCCTGACCGCGCCGCTCTCCGTCGTCCTGCAGCTGGAGTCTCTGCAGCACACGCGGGGCCAGCTCCTCAAAGTGTCGGAGCAGATCTCCTCCACCATGCGCTCGTCCCAGGAGCAGCTCACCGCCAAGCTCCAGCAGAGCCAGGCCCAGCTGGAGGAGGCCAGGGCGCAGTGCGGCCGGGTCAAAGCCCAGCTGGACCAGGCCGAGATCGAGCTGGACTACAGCCGCAACCAGGCCAGCCACCTCCAGGCGCAGCTGGACCAGAGCCAGGCGCAGCTGCTGCAGAGCAGAACCGAGCTGGAGGACAGCAGGGTCCTGTGTGAGCAGACCAGAGTTCAGAGCAGCCACCTCCATGCGCAGCTGGAGCTGTTCTCCGCGCAGCTGCAGCAAAGCAGAGCGCAGGTTTCCCAGCTCCAAACTCAGCTCCAAGCCTCGGAGAAGTCTGCAGAGATGTCCGTTGATTCGCTGCTCATCAAGGTACGCTTTATCCCAGAACGGCATGCTTCGCTGGCCGCCTGCGCATCCTTAACAAGTCTTAAAGTCATTAAAACAAAAAACAAAAAAAAACGGTGACTTAAATACATTAATCACAGGGCTTAAATACATCTTACCATGAGCTACTTCAGAGCTATGCTGATAAAAACGTTAAAGTTTTAATAGATGAGGCATATTGTGATGACTTCCTGAAGGCGGAGTTTCAGAGTTGAGGAGTTTTTTAAAGAAACAGAGGCCCAATTTTAAGGTATTAATATATAAATTCAAATTTTTTTTAAGTCATTTTTGATATATCTGGTATTTTTATAACAGTTGAAGGCAAAATAGTTACTTGATTGTGCCATAAAATGGCACTATGTGCCTGGGAAACGCATAATATTGCCCCTTTAAGCTTAAGCTTATTATGCAGAATGAGAAGCTCAAAGTTGCTGCCAGGAGCCACAAACTCCAGAAATTTCAGTCTTTGCTACGCTTGAATGTAAAAGAGTTCCTCACCTCAATATTACAATTACCTCTTATATTTCTAGTTTTTTTTTTTTTTTTGTCTTAATTTTCATTCAAGGTGGCATAAGAAGTCTTATATTTGACTTTCTGAAACCTGCAGGAACCCTTTGACTGTTGCTCCTGTTTCAACGTGTTTCATGCTGATTTTCCTCCTGCTGCAGGAGTCAGAGATGACCCGCCTCCAGGCCCGGATCTCCAGTCTGGGACGAGCAGCAGAGAGACAGACCCACTCTGCGACCCTCGCTGAGCCTCCGGAGCCCTGCTTCTCCTCTCAGTCGTCTCTTCCTTCCTTCAGAGTCTTACCAGCCTCCGTCCGCTTGTCTCCACGCTCTCACCCGGTGCCCCTGCGCTCCCCGTCACACGACTGGCCTCAGAGCGCCAGCTTACACTCCTCCGTGGACCTCCCTCGCAGCCTGAGAGGGGCGCTGATCAGGGAGCCGTGGGACTCTTCCTCTGCGTCTGGTTCGACTTTCCCGGGGTCGGCTGACCACAGCTGGCGAGGCCTCAGCGCCACCGAGGCGTCGGCGACGTCCGACGCCTCGTTCGACCCGCTCACGTACATGGCGGACAAACCCAACGGCGCAGACGTCTGCGCAGAGGCACCGGCGGGACGGCAGGGGGACGACAAGCTGCTCACCGAGTCCAGGAGGGAGTCGGAGGGGACTCTGGTGGGAGAGGACGAGGGAGAGGTGGACATGAGCTCACTGACCGGGATGCTGAGATTTGTGAATCAGACTCTAGCCATGCAGCAGGATCCGTCTCCATGGAGCCCCATAAAGCAGACGCAGACCTGACTCTCTGCCACTCTGCAGGTAAAAAACGGCTTTAATTAGCCGATTGATCAATGAAAGCTTGGTTTTGTTTTCTGAAATGGGAAGTATCAGTGTATCAGTTACTGACATCTAGTGGTCAAATTGGAGATTCACCTGTTTTTTGCCTTGCGTCGACGTTCACACGCCATTTTGTTACAATGCAATCACCAGCTTCATTGTATTTTATGAGATTAGTCAAAAAAAAAAAGTAGCGCATAATAAATTTTACCATGATACCTCGAACACAACATCCTTTTGCTGAAACATAGTGATGGCAGCATTACGCTGGTTAGAGTTGATGAGAGATGAAGATGGAGCCTAAAAACCAATGTAAGGATCTAGACCTGAGAATTCATGTGTTTGCAAGGTCCAGTCAAAGTCCAGACCTGAATCCCACTGCAAAGGTTAACTGATGGTTACAGATGCTCTACATTTTGTCTGACTGAAATGATTTTTTTTTTTTTTTGTTATTGAAAAACTGAAATAAAACAGGTGCTTTCATGAAATACTCCCTCATTAGTTGAATGAAAGTTCATGCCACACTATTCAGATTTGTATTTGTTTGAAAAGAAAAAACTAAGGGTGATCCTGCTTAATTGAACTTTGGTTCATCTGCCTAGAAAGTTAAGTTTGTATTATGGAGGTGAGACTAGATGATCAAACTGTGATGAGGACCAAACGGTGAACTCTGGTCCTGGTCGAATGCATGTGACCGGAGACCGTTCCAAACACAGGAAGCGTACTACAGAGCAGGGCATTCTGGGTAAATGCAGCCAAAACAAACATGTGAGTCTAGATCTACTGGGAGAAGTCCTACCGCTGAAATCGGACGCCACTCCCTGTTTGTTTACAGTTTGTGAAGAAGGAAGTTGTTCTCTGTGTCTCCTTCAGAGGTTTTCATGTCGTTTCCTTCAGCGGTTCTTGGTGCAGCGCCACCACAGGCGAGGAGGTGAACAGGTTTTTCAGTGTGAAAAAACTCTATAAAACACTTTAAAGGTTTGTGCTTATGACGTCACAACAGTCCGATAGTTATGAATAATATAAACCTGGATGTGTTTATCTCTGGTGTCATCTTTTTTTTTTTCCAAGTGGAAGAAGCCACACCAGTGTTTGACTAACCAAGGATTGCATTGTACCTTCAGGTTTTCACTTCTAGTTTCACACCCTGTCTCTTGTTTTTGTGTCATGCAATGAACTTTGAATTCTGGATTTCTTAATCAGATGGATCTTTATATTACGCAGCCTTCAAATGAGTCTAATAGTATCTGAAATGTGTTTTAACTCTGTTATCTGGCTGTCGTCAGCCTATTAGCCACTAAGTCCTCGTTTTTGTTGGCGAGCTTTGAGACTGTCAGTCACACTGATCGCTCTCACGGTCACCTCTATGGGGGAGGAGAGGAACAAAACTTTGAACACCAGGAAAATTGTGCAAGATAAACTTCTTCAGGTTGTTTAGTCAGTTTATTGTTCAGAGGGTCACATTTGGCAAAGTAAGAGACATTTATGTAGAAAACGACGCAAAACCACCCCTACTTCCTGAGCTTTTTTTACATTTACACTACGACCACAAACTTCACAGTGTATCTTACTGTGAGTTCATGTGACAGAACAAAACAAAGTAGTGCACAAGCTGTGAAGAGGAAGGAAAACAATATGTGACTTTTAAAAGGTTTAACAAAACTTGTTTCTAAAAAGTGCGTTGTGCATTTCTATTCAGCCCCTCCAAGCTAGCAGTTAATAAAGCCACATTTTACTGCAGTTATAGTTTTGGTTCCCCACAGCATGATGCTGCCACCGCCGGGTTTCCCTGATGGGGGTGATGTGTTCAGGAGGATGTTTTATGATGCGTAGCATTCAACATGTAAAGCAAAAAGTTGAATTTAGCTAATTTTGCCATCATCTGACCAGAGTACCTTCATGTTGGATTCATGCGGCTTTTGTGACTTCCTCTCTTCTTGCTGTGCTGCTTCAGTTGTTTACCGACTTTTATCAAATCACATTACAACATGTGCAGCGAGACGGAGCCTCTGTAAAAGTAAACCATGATGACCCGAGAAAAATTTGTCATTGAAAATGTTGAAGTCTGGCTGACTCTATGAAATAGTTTCAAGTTTTACTCAGTATCAGGATTGACATGCACTTTCCTTCTCTCTTTCAGGGAGCTGCCTGCATGGGATGCACACCAACCAACCTAATACATTCCTGTATTTATGAACCTTTTCCATGATTTGTCCGTTTGTGTGTTAGAGATTAAGTTAGATTATTAGAGCATGTTTATGTGACCTCTTTAATTGCACTTAGTAAAACATGGATTCTTTAGTTCAGCAGAATGTAGCATTTGCATTTTATTTAAAATTGTTAACTACTGTTTGTGAATGTGGACAGTTTTCTTATTATTTCTGCCAATTAAAGAGTTTTTACATAAACTGAGGTCACTCTTGGCGATGATGCGTTCAAATGAAAATCTCTGGAAGTTCCCATGCTGTGGGGTCATCAAACTGCTCTCTGACCATGGAAGGAATGTTTGGCACGCGGCTCCATGTGGGCAAGTAAAATTATGATCGCATGTGAACACAGAGCAAAAACAAGAGAACGGTTTCGGTTGTCAGATCCCGTTTTTACTGAAACCTCTTTAGACTGCGCCTGGTAATGTCAATAATAGTAAAATTGTGTATATAGAGAGAGAGAGACTTTTTTCTGCAATGCAATAAACAGCGTGGCTTAGAAATTAAAGGGAAGCATTTCTTTACCAGTCTAAGGTTAGTAAAAATCCTAAAATGCTTATCTGTGATGCAGAAGTGTGTTTCCTTCTGAACGAGCAGAAATGGCAGAAACTTGGTTTCAAAGTCTGTCTCAATCCTGATAAGGACCCAGCCGACCTGGTTAATACAGGCCGAGGCTCTATGCACCATTAGCACCTGCTAGTTAGCACATTTAGCTAGCACTTGTGCACTTGGACTGACAATACTGTGGCGAGTTCATGAAGCCCAGAGCCACTCCTCAATTTCCGAATTGCAGAGTTAAACATAAAAAGCAATAGCTGTCTTGCTGGTGATGCTGCTGGATCAAGCAGAAGTACAAACTAGAGAACTCTGTTTACATGACAAATTACAGTAACTGCATTTGCTGTAAATCCTTTTGTTTGACACAATGACATGATGACAAACTCTTGTTGCTCTAAGCCTGCCACCGCTTTAGCTTCTCCAATACATTGTAAGCAGCAGGGCCAAAAGTACAGCTATCCTAATGCATAACAAATGTATGGCAGTTGTAATAAAATTACAATTGCAAATGCATCATTTAATTAAAAACTGTACTAAAGACAGTGGCATTGGCTGTAGTAGTTCGCCCTGCAGGGCGGCTGTGGCTGTGTGTGTAGAGTAGTTGTCTTGCGATCAGAAGGTTGTAGGTTTGATTCCTCTGGGCAAGGCACTTAACCCCAAATTACCTTCCAGCGCTTGTGTAAAGTGCTTTGAATGGTCAAAATGATTTACCATTTGCCCTGCAATTGGTCAATCTCCAGTCTGTCTTTGCGATTTCAATATGAGACATAAAGGGCATCATACATTAAATTGTTTATGGATAAAGTAAAGTGTCTGGTTTACAGTTTTACATCGTAGATCTAAATATCAGCAAAATTAGTAATTTTGGCCGATTAGCAGCTATCATTAATTTGATGGCAATATTACTGGATTTTTCTATGTATTTTACAATTTCTAATATTTTTACAATAAATTTCTCTGTTTTATACCTTTCATAACTGTAAAAATTACATAAAATTCATGCTTCTTGAGTCATAGTAACTGTTGGTATTTTGCAATCTTTTACCGTAAAATTTACAGAATTGTTTTTTTTACAACGTTGGTGTATTAGCTAGAAATAACATAAATTCTGGAAACTTTCTGCATCAATTTAGGAAATAGTCTCATCTACTTACACTCTCACACAGATGCCTTTACACTTGTTTTTTTTGAGGCGGGGCGTTATAATTACTCTTGAAACTTTCATGCTTATGTCACTATGTAAGCATGTTTAGCACCACATGCCCGTAGTGGGAGGCTAGAGTTTTATTTATTTATTTTTCGGAGCAAATAAACCTGATTTTAAGCCTAATCCGATATTAAAATCAATGGATGTAATTCTTGGTATGGACAAAAGTAGCAAAGCAAAAGTATCGGAACATATAGCAGGTTGAATTTAGGGTATTCAGTGTTTCTGAGCTCTGAGGTGTGGTGAAGCTTTTATTTTGAAAGCAGGTCTATGCATGGCCTATTCAAAGGCTCTAATGCATTCAGTGGTTTCCTCTCTAACTATTCTGTTGAACCAAAGGCACTAGAATTTTTTTTTCTCACCCGAAGTGGTTTGAGACTTGAATTGCTGGTGGTGAACATATGAGTTTGTTTTCTACCATCATGATGAACAGAACTGCGACAGACTGGTGACCTGTCCAGGGTGTACCCCGCCCCTCACCCGGAACGCTTGCTGGAGATGGGCACCAGCACCTCCCAACCCCATTAAGGGACAAGGGTGAACAGAAAATGGATGGATGGATGGATGGTGAACAGAAAATGGATGGATGATGAACAGAAGCTAAATGAAAGTAGATCTTTCTAAAGCTCTGCAAATGAAAACTTACACCATTATTTGCATCTATTATTAATAGTTTAAGAAGCACGTCGGCCTTTCTGTTCTTGTTTTCTCTGACTGAGCTATCTGAAGCTGTGGAGAATAGAGGATGTGGTTGAAACTGTGGTAAGTGGCGTGCAGTAGTGCTCTATTTCCACTCTGAAACTTCCCCAGCCTGTCAGAAACGCCTCTGCTGTATTCTCCTGTTTGCACAAATATGATGGTGCAAAGATAATGATTGCTATTTCTGGTGGACGTGAGATATGCTTACTATTGAAAAGACTCGACATTTATAGTAAGGAGCCCAGAACATTGTAGTAACAGTGCAGTCAGAGCATAAAATAGATGAATTGAAGTGTTAGTTTATTGAATATGATAAAAAAGAAGTAAAAATTAGTAAAGGGAAAAACTTCACACAACTAAAATGTGTAGCTGAAACGCATAACACTTAAACAAGCTATATTTGGCCCCTTACCAGAAAAAATTACCATGTAAAGATTTCTGTATACACTCTGCTTGTCACACATGATGATCAGAAGAATCGGCTCTCAGAAAACAAAAGCTTCCTCTTCATCCTGCCAGGTTCTGCTTTTCAGCTATAAAGCTACCGTACAGAAGCTGTTGCGATTTCTTTTTATGTACAGATTGCTTAATATACCGTCAGTTATCAGCTATGAAGTAAAATGGTTCTGAAAGTTGTTGGAAAGTAATATTATGTTGCTTAGATCTTTTTTACGTGACGAGTCAAATCTGTTTAGCCATATTGTGTCTTTCTGTGAACATGTTGGTGTGCAGATAAAAACAATACAAATATATTGTACACTGCCTGGCCAAAATAAAAGTCGTCACCTGGATTTAACTAAGCAAATTGGTACAAGCCTCCTATTGGATCTAACAACATTGTGTGCCCAAAGAATGAGGTCAGCTGACTACCTGAATATACTGAATGACCAGGTTATTCCATCAATGGATTTTGTCTTCCCAAATGGAACGGGCATATTCCAAGATGACAATGCCAGGATTCATCGGGCTCAAATTGTGAAAGAGTGGTTCAGGGAGCATGAGACATC